>RJWT010011066.1:0-23613 GCA_004365215.1 Cuniculus paca | reverse complement strand
AACTTCAAATAGGGGTAAAATGTGAAATACGGCATTATTATAGTAAATGAAACACTAAAACGAATGTACCAAAAACAGTGATTCTTTATTTTCTCTTACCTAGTTCACTTGCTACCAAAGTTTTACTTGTTATGTAGCCCAAGAAATATCTAACATATGCCAATGATCTCACCTACTTGTGGCCTAATAAGTTTCAAGAAAGAAAGATCTATGACACAATGGATATTTGTGTTTCTTAGATCTATTATGCTAACTGATGGTATTTCTTGAAAGAATAAATGCATACATAAAGAGGCCAAAAAAATCAATAAATGAGTACTTACAACTCAGTTTCTTTTTGAATTATTTTCAATTTTTAGCTATTTTTTTTCATTTACACTCAAGCTGCCACCCAATAGATGGCATCCACACATATAAGAACTGTGGCCAAGATTTGTTCTGTCAGTCTTTCTGGTCTTATCTGATGGTCTTGGTGAGCTCAGCACTTTCTTTAGTTGTAAAGCACTCTGATTCTTGACTTATCTGTCATTTTTACACTTGTCCTTCCTATCTTCTCCCATTTGAATGGTGAGTTCATCCTATTTTTTTGCCAGGCTTCTACCACTGTTCTCCTTCCAGGTCTTCTATGAGATGGGTAGGGAATTACAGGTCCTTTTGACATCACAAAGAAGGCAGCTGAGTTTCAAGACATTAACCATTTTGGGCTGCTAATTTTTAATTGTTGTAACACTCCTGGACTAGCAAAGCTCTTTGTGCCATTTTCTCAACCCTTAAATTCTAAGTGATCAATGAAGACTAAACCCTCTTTTCTTTCAACATTTCCTGTAGAAAAGTCAATCAGAAAAACTTATGAAAAAATGAATTTTCCAAATTTGCCAGATGGAAAAACTTATTTTAACAACTACTGCACACATATTTTAAGATTTTTAACAAAGCTTCTAAATAACAGTTATTATTGTTTCAAGTGTTATGATTCTTTAACATTCTGTCACTAATCATTAGAAGTGCAATCACATTAATCTTCACAATCTTGATTAGATTAAATATTTGGTATAAATATGATTTAATATTAACATTTAATATTCAAGGTCACAAGAATTATTCAGAATAATAAAACAAAATCAAAGTTAAATTCTTATTTCTAAATAAAAATATTGTTTTGAACATGTTTTACTTTTTATTTGAGATATGAGCTTTGATATATTGTCCAGCCTGGACTTGTGATCTGCCTACCTCAGATGCTAGAGTAGCTGGGGTTACAGGTGAGCAACACTGCACCTAATAAACATGCTTTTCTTATTGAACAAAAGTGACAGCATAGGAATTAAGAATGATATGAAACTATACAAACAAAAATGACACTAGAAGTGATAAAAGATGAGGAATCTCAATATAAATTAAAATCTGGTGTTTAGAATTTGGGCTAATAAGCAAGCAGCTAAAAGCATACATGATAAGTAAAACTGACTTCCCTAGTGTTGAACTCTTCTTCCCTCTTCTCTTCTTTCACATAGATTGCAGAGCACCTGCAATCATCACTATTGCCCTTACCCTTTTGAAGATTTCCTCTTTGGAGAAAAAAAAAGACCACAGGTACTACCATTTATATCTTCTTGTATAAACTTGAAAAGTCTTGGTTAGCATTCTTAAGGTGAGGATTATATTAAAGAAATCCTTTCATCAAACTCCATGCAGAATTTTCAAACATTGTGTTTTTAGTTTTTGTCATTTCACTCTTAATTATGAATACTTATTAAAGACCATCTAACACTTGAGAAAGCACTAACATAAAAGGAACAAAAATGTTAAAAAATAAGGAGAAGCAATGAGTGAAGAGAATTCAGAGATTAGAAGGAAATTGTAAATATTAAATAATGTCAATATCATGTGCATGAAAAATGAAATTATTTTGGAAGGAATCTGTTTTAAAATAATGGATCCTAGAAAGTGGTAATTGTGGGGTGCCATGTCTTAAAATGAATGCAAGGAAAAACAGATTGATATGCAATCCACAGAAAGACTATAATTTAGAGAAAGATAGAGAAGGGAGATTTGGTCACAGATTTCCACCCATGTTGGAACAGAGAGCTCCAGAAAGAATATCTGTATAAAAAAATGTAACTCAAAATTTAACTATTATAGTCTCAAAAAACAATTCAAAATTTAACTGTTTATAGTATTGGCAGAGTAGTTTATGTTAGATTCACACTTTAGGATACAGTGACTATAGAGTTTTGAAAAAAAATTAAATGACTATTTAAAAGTCTTGAGGAGAAGACAAAAATAAGTATAAAATATAGGAGGGTCAGTCTTTGAAAGATATAAACTGCATTAGCTGAAATCTATTTTATATGACTTTTGAAGTCTGGTCCTTGCCATATTGGGGTGGCTGAAAACGCAGAGGACAAAGTTGCAAACTGAAAGTGTATCTAGAAAGTGAGGATTAAATAAAAGAATTACTCAAAGTGTCATTAAATCCTTGGACAATCCTTGTACTATGCTTATAAAGTGAAGGCTCAAAAATCCTCTGCCAGAGCCATTAACTAGAAGTCTCAAAGATAAAAACTGAAATTCTGCAGTTACCTACCAGAAGGAATTAAAGTGTTTAGAGTTTGGGTCTAACCAATCAAATTCTCTGAATGAACTAATAACAATACTTGTACCAGAAAAATCCTGAGTCAGTCTCTCTCAATATGTATCATGAATAATGTATAATAGCTAATAAACATATTAAATATGACAGAAAAAAATGAAACTCAGAAGAAGGACTAAAATCAGTTAATGGAAATTAACCCAAAGATAGTCTAAAACAAGATTTTAAGTATATTCAAATACCTAATAAGGGATGAGATCTTAATAGTTGAACAAGTAAACATTAAAAACAACAGAACAAATACTTGAAAATTATAGAGGCAGATATTACAGTAAGTGAAATGAAAAATGTAATTAATGAATTCAAGGATAGACTGAGAAAAAGAAGAAATGATTAGTGAAATTGAAAGTAGATCATCAAACAAAATCATCCATACCAACGAACATAAACAAAAAATTTTAAAAAGTACACAGTGAGAACTGGAAGGTAATGAAAGGCATATATTTTGGAAAGAAACAAATAAAAGTATTCTTATTTGTACATGGCATGATGATCCACATAGACAACCCTAGAGAATCTACACAATATAAAACTTCATAGATCCACTAAGTGAGTAAGTACATCAAGGTCACATTTTATAAGAAAAATATACAAAAGTCAATTGTATTTCTATACACTAACATTAAGCTGAAAATATGACATCATATGCCATTTATGAAAAATGAAATATTTAGCTACATATCTATTGAGCCATATGGAAGACCTATGTATTTACAAATGCAAAATGTTGATTGTAGCATTAAATAAAATGAGATAGTCATAGTTATAGACATATAATACACTCACAGATTGAAAGATTCGACCTAAAATTCTGTCGATCTTCCCAAAACTGGCAAGCAATTTTAATGAAATGCCTCCCTACATTTCAAGTACTTTTGTAGATACATGCAAAATAATTCTAAAATGTATGTGGAAAGATAAAGGCAATAGAATAGATAAATCAATTTTGAAAAAGAAATCAGGCATGGCGAATCAGTTTACTTATTTTCAATGCTTATTTATAACTGCCACAATTGGAATTTGCTTAGTATTGATGGAGGGATTAACATAAATATCAACACAACATAAATGGTGCAACAATGAAACAGAATAAGGAATCCAAAAATAGACTATCGAAAATGTATTTACTTGAGGTTTGACAAAAGTACACAATGAATTCTTTGGAGGGTAAAGCCTTTTGACAACTGTTGCTGAAATAACTGGAAATCTAAAAGCAATAAATAAATCTTTGCATAAGTATCATTTTAAAACTTAACTTCAAATAGTCCTCAGAAAATGTAAAATATAAACAATAATGTATTTGGGAAATACACAGGAGAAAATTTTCAGAATCAAGTGTAAGTCCATATATTCTTCAACTTGACCCCAAATCACACAACAGGAAAAAATTATAAATTGGATTTAACTAAAATTAAATCTTTTGCTCCATGAATATTCTACTAGAAAGATAAGAAGGAAGGCTAGGACTGGAAGAAAATGTCTGCAAAGTACATGTGTGACATTATCTGAATTAGTACAAAGACAACAAAAACATCTCTCAAAATTGAAGAGTAAAAAATTATATTAGAAAAAGGGCAAGAAACATAATGAGACAGTGTACCAAAGAGTATACAAAGATGGCAAATACGCAAGTGAAAATATTTCAACATTGTCAGACTTTAGGGAAGTATAAATTAAAGCCACAATGATATGCCACTATATACCTCTCAGACTAGCTAAAAGAGACAATGACAATATCAATTACGGATTAGGGTGTGGAGAAGCAGTACTTCTGAAAATTGGCTGATGAAAATGGAAAAACAAACTGCAAAACAATCCGTCAATCTCTTAAAAACTTAAAACACATAATAACTACACAATACTTATGAATTAAACTCTTAGGCATTTATTCAAAGAACTGAAATTTTATGTTCAGATGTCCCCCCAAAATGTATGTGAATATTTAGAACTGCTTTGTTTGTAATTATCAGAAAGTGAAAGCTATTAACTTTGCTAGGTGAATGGATAAACAAACTTCATATCTGCTTACCATGGAAAACAACGTAGAAATGGCATAAATTGTTACAGTGGTGGTGAACCCATGGCATACACATGGTTCCTCTTTTAAGACAAAAGATGTTAATGTATGAGTTGTTTTTTCTAAACTAAAATCTCAGTATTCAGGTTTAATTGTAGTGTTGGCACTTTGAGATAAACAAGTGTGTTGTGGGCTTCAATTTGGGCTCTCATCTTTAAAAGGTTCACCATCACTGGAGAATTAACTTTTCATACACTAAAGAACATAGAGAGAAATCTCCAAGAAGTTATACTAACTGGAGAAAGTCAACCCTGAAAGGTTTAGTATTGTATATTTTATTTATATTACATTAATGAAATTAGAAAGTCATAGGAATAAGAGGCTAATGATTGCCTCTTGTGACACTGGTAGAGGATTTGGACATGGATATGAAAGTAGTATATGGGGGGGGAGTCCTAAGATGATGAAAACATGCTGTATCTGTGTCAATATTAATATCCTGGTTGTGATTTTGGACTATTGTTTTGCAAGATATTGGAGGCAACCAGGTGAAGAGTAAACAGAATCTCTGTAGTCTTTTAAAACTTCATGTGAACCCATAATTATCTCAAATCAAATTCTTTGACTTAAAAAGATGTAACAAGCCACTTGATCTGTGAAAAAAATTTCAAAATCTGAGTTATATGTAATGAGACTCCATACAAAAGAAGACAAAGAATTGGTAGGCATTTTAAAAATGCAATTTGATTGAAGAAAACAAATCTAGTAAGTTCATTGATCCTCAGACTGAATATAAATCATGCATGCCCTTACACACACACACACACACACACACACACACACACACACTCACATAGATGCACAGATCCACATCATAGTTAAACTGATTTAAACCATACATGAAGAGATACATTTGAAAGTAGACAGAAAATTTTTTTTTCTCTTAGATACCTTAGAGAATTAGGGCTAAATGAACAATATGCTCCAGTACTTTGAAGATTTTAAAATTTTATGTAACTAATTTAGAGAGTACCAAAAGCACAAAGGATAGAAATCCACAGGTGACAATATACTTTTTAAAATTTATGTATTTTAACTCAATACTGCATAATTACAAATTGGATTATAGATAGACAAGGATGCATATTATAAACTTTAGAACAATTAATAACAAATAAATGATCCAAAACATGGGTAAGTCAACCAAAGAGAAAAGCAACAAAGTGAAGCAGTTTATCCTATTAAATAAACAGGGAGATAACACTGAAAGAACAATTAAAAATTAATAAGAAATAATAAAAAAGTTAGTAAATTAGCAAAAATAAACAGAATCGCATAATGAAATACTAAGTGTGAAGCCACTAAATATTCATACCAAAGTCAGAGATAATTGGTCTGGATTAAAAAATGCTAGGCCAGATTATGTAGTCCACCAAATAAAAATAGGTTGAAAATAAAATGATAGAAAAATGTATGCCATAAGAATAGCAAGCATAAGAAAAATGGAATGGACATATAAACCCAGGGAAAAATAATGTTATGCTAACAAATCTGTAATAAGTGACATTAACAATAAGGAGGGCCATTTTACTAGCTATCAAAATTGTAGATTATTATGCCAATATCAGGGTCAAAATGTGCAAAGCAAGATATACTGAAAGATAAGTATACATTTACATTTAAAATATTACATTTTTGTTAATAACCCTAATAAAAAATACAGAAAATGTTAGTAGAATAATATACACAGAAACTGCAAAATATGCATATTATTCAAATACAGGCCAATTTCTTTCGTGAACATAGATACAAAAATTATCAACACGACACTGGCAGACAGAACACAATGATTTATCAAAAAAATCATTAGGAAAATGATTTCATTCTCAATAGAAACTATAAAAATTAAACACTTAAGAATTAAACAGATCAAAGAAGTGAAAGAGTTCCACAATGAAAACTACAGTCTACTGGAAAAGGAGATCCAGGAGGATGTTAGAAAACAGAAAGAGAGCCCTTGTTCTTGGATAGACAGAACCATTATTGTTAAAGTGACCATATTTCTAAAACTAATATACAGATTTAATTCAATCTCAATCAAAATACCAACAACATTTTCCACAGCTAGAGCAAAGCAACCCAAAAATTCGCATGGAAGCAGAAGAAAGTCACAATAGCACAAGGAACCTTGGGTAACAAAAGCAAAGCAGGAGCACCACATTCCTAGTTATAAAGGTATATGAGAAAGCTGCAGTGATACAAACAGCATGGTACCAGCATAAAAACAGACATTTGGGTCAGTGGAACAGAATAGACAGTGCAAAAACAACCTAGGCATATTCAGTTATTTGATGTTTGAAAAAATGTTCAAAAACACACACTGGAAGCAAGATAACCTCTTTTAAATAGTTCTGGGAAAGATAGCCTATTTAAGAAATGGTACTGGGGAAAATCACTATTCACAGGCAGAAAATTGAATCTAGACGCATGAAGTAATACCTTGGTTCACAAAATTTTGTTCACAAATAATTAAGTTCTTGAAAAGAACCATCTGGGAAAAATTTTGCTTCTGTTTGCAAATTCCATATCAGACTATGGCTATCTCATCTGTATGAATACAAACACAGTATCATTCCCAGAATCACAAAACAAATTAAGTTTGTGAATTGAGGTACAAGTGTATCTTCCTCCATATACTAAACAAAAATCAAAATGGATCAAAGATCTAAATGTTAAAACAACACAAAATAGACAAGAAGACAAAACAGTTAAAACTATTGAAATCATAGGCTTATACTATGACTTTCTCAACAAATGCCCTGTTGCATAGGAAATAGTACCAAAAATCAACAAATAGAATCACATCAGTTGGGGCTTGGGATATAGCTCAGTGATACAGGACCTGCCTGGAAAGCACAAGGTCCTGAGTTCAATTTCCAGCACACACACCAAAAAAAAAAAAATCCTGTCAGTTTAAATAGGCTCCTGCAAAATAAATAAACAACTAACAGAGTGAAGAGACAACTTACAGAATGGGAAAATAAATTTTGGTGTATATTACTTGGATGGAGGATTAATATCTAGAATTTATGAATAAGTCAAAAAATTGTACAACTCCAAATAAAAGACCTAATAAAAAATTGGCAACTGAAATGAACAGATGCTTCTCAAAAGAAGTAAAAATTACTAAAAAAACAAAAAATACATGCAAAAATGTTCAACATCTCTGGCCAAGTTATAATAGCAATGAGATTCCTTCTTACTCCAGAAACAATGCCTATCATCAAGAAAAGTGATAATAACAAATGCTGACAAGCCTGCAGAGAAAAAAGAACCCTTCTACAATATTGATAGGAAAATAAACTAGTGCAACTGTTGCTGAAATCAATACAAGTGTGAGGTTGTGAGTTCAATTCCTTATACAAAAAAAAAATCTAAAACTAGAAATTCCATTTAACTCAGCTATTCATTTTGTATGTGTCTCTCTGAAAGAATTACAGATAGTATATTTCAGTGATATATGCATACCCATTTTTATAGCAACATGATTCACAATAGATAAGTCTTAGAAGTGGCCCATATAATGGCCCAACAGATGAATAAATAAAGAAAATGTGCTATTTATACACAATGAGGTACTAATCTGCCATATGGAAGGGTAAATTTGAGTCAGTTGTGGGAAAATAGAAGTATTTTAAGGCAATATTAAGTGTAAACAAGGTTAAATATCTGATGGCTTCTCTTATATGATAAATGTAAAATATAAATAAGCAAAATAAAAGATAGATGATAGGAACTAGGGAGAGAGAGCCTTTGGAAAAGTAAAGGAGATCAAGAAATGGATGAAGGAGAGAAGCATGGGCGGAAAAGAAATTGAAAAAGTAACTGAGAAGTGGTATATGCCAATTCCCTACAAATAGATATATCATTATGTGTTACAAATGTACTAATACAATATAAAAATTAGCAGAAAATCTGAATAAAACTCGTATCTTATCATTCTTGTAAAAAGAAAAATAAAATTGTCAATTTTTACTTAATTTCCACAAAAGAGGTAAAGCAAAGCTTTTTCACGCACTTCATGTGATCAACATAATTCTTATAACAATATATAACAGTGTAATTATAGCAAAATAATTACAGTATTCATGAATGTATATGTGAAAATTTTTAACGAAGTATCAGCAAAGAGAATTCAACAGTATTTTTCTTTTTGGCCACACAGCATTTATACCTTAAATACTAGATTGTTTTAACATTCAGAAAGCAATCAATGCCATTCACAACAGAGAGAAAATATGCAATAAACCACTTCTATTAAAATTCTTGTCTCAAAATCTGGATAGAAGTCCAAAATACACTGGAATGGAACAGCAAACACAAGCCAAACACCTCTTTTGTGGAAACGAAGAGGAGGGTCAGATTGTTTGGAGAGCTGACCTATGTCTGGACAAAAGAAAATCCTAAAAGTTTAAAATGTCCATTGGGAATATGAAATATTGGGAAGCACCAGAAGACTTTTCATTATTGTAATAAGGTTTTGTTCAAGGTAAAAGATATGCATTGATACATAATTTTTTCCTTGTATTGTTACTTTTTAAAATAAGGCTTAGGTTATGTGACAGTTACAATTGAGAAATGATTTCAAGTAAAAAGTTTTCATCAAAGATCAAATATTTTTTCTTAATTTTTAAATTTTTTTTAGAAAGCAAAACAGAAAAAAGGATAGAAGTAATACAGAATTTCAACAAAACAAAACAACAGTAAGAAATCAACACTAGTTAACACATTCCATATTGTTATCTTTGAGGCAGTTGTTCAGGTTACAAGATCTAGGCATGAAAGTATGAAATGTCCATAAAATGCCTCAGGATTTTCCACTATAGTATTTATAAATGGGGTTTATATCATAGAACCTAAATGTTAAAATGCAGCATCATCATATAAGCATGTAAACAAGAAAAGGAAAATATATATACAAATGAAGAAAGCAAAGAACTGAACATGAAGGTACAGAGCTTTGGGTTTTGTGATGACTTAATTTATTTCATGTTTCACAACTAATGGATGTTTTCAAGAAAAGATAGGATGACTCATTAGTCACAGAGGTAAAAACAAAGCAAGAAACTGAAAAACATGAATTATGGTTCACATTTTTATTAGAAAAATAAAAGCTAGGGTCAAATATAATTACATTTTAGAAAATCTAAAATAAAAGACCACTTCTCCTAGAATTTCTCCAGTAGCAAAAAGTCAGAATGATGAAATAAATATATTTTCAAATAAACAAAAACCAGAAATGTTTTTACAAATCAGGGATGTGCCATTTTACCACAAAAAGTTTGGGTCAATGAATAAGAGTTCATAAACCAAATCTGAACTAATAACTGCTATTTTATAACCCATAAACAAAAATACTTCAAGTTTTAAAATAGTTGAGAAATGCACAAAGAAAAAGAATGGATAAAATCAAAATATTGCTGTGGATATAGCTCAGTGGCACAGAGCCTGCCTGTCAAGAATGAGGTTGTGAGTTCAATTCCTAGTACCAAAATATTAATTAATTAATTAAATTAAAAATATTTATTAATTGATCCTGTGAAGAAAGTGTTTATCCACTCTGATCTAGAGCAACCAGCAGGAAATTCAAAAAATAAAATATTAAATTTTGATAAAGTCAATTAACCTAAAAACAAGTCAGTACATGAGTAACCAATAAATCTGTTAAAAGACAAAATAAGACAATATTGATAAACATATTAACTATAAATGTGCTAAACAATAATGAAATAGCATAGTTGCTATGTTGGACAAAAATGGGACTCAACTATATGTTACCTACAAGAAATCTATTGCAAATATCTCAAAATGATTAAAGATACTTATGTTAAAAGTGAAAGAATGGAAAAATCATATACCATGAAAATGATCATCATAATAAAGTTTGCATTGCTAATTGAATATCAATGTAGACTGCAAGAAAGAATAATTATTTCATATACTCTGATGGCATTTTCTAATACAAAGTAGAATAACTCCATAGAAAGAAACACGTTAAAAGAGATTACAAAAGTATGTGTACCTAGTAACAGCTACAAAAGGTATGAAGCAAAAACTGAGATAATTAGCAGGAAAAAGAGACAATACAATTGAACATCTTAGCTCTTTTTTCTGAAATTGGTAAAAAAATTAGACAAAATATCAGTAAGCACATTGCAAATCTTAGAAAAAGTATACTTTCTTTTTCAGTGCTTGGCATGAAGGGCCAATATGTGCTAAGGGATGAAGATTATGTGGAAAGTGGCAATGGACAGCTTCTGGAATGATGAAAGATTCTCTGTCTTGATCGGGGAGATGATCTTATGAAGTTAGACATTTGTCCAAACGTGCAGAGATGTACACTAAAATGTGTCAATTTTATTTCACGGAAAATTGGTTTGTTTCAAATGAAGTAATTATAGATGGCTGAAGATTGGAAAGAAGGCATGTAGCTGCAAAAGTTACATGGACCCTAGCTGTAGACTGAAGAAAGCAATTTGTGGGCACAATTCAGGCCACGCGCTTCTGAGTTCTGACTGCCACTTACTTCACTCTTTTGCTGCCTTTTGAATGACCTTTACCTCTTCATCTTGGTCATCTGAATCCAATTCACCCTTTAAATTCCAGACAGTGTCTAAGCATTCTCTCCCATTTGCATGTTGAAGCATACTCAAAGGATCTTCATCCCTGGGGTCCTTTAGATATTATTGACTGTGTAGTTTTAGTATGAGATAGGGATTTGGCAATGTAGATGTAGGATGTCTCTTTTGTGGCTCACAAAGAGTGATTTATGTTGTTCTATTCTTGTTGATCTTTTTCTCTCTCTCTTTCTGTTTCTCTTTCTTTCTCCTTGCAAGGTGGTTATAGAATAGAGCTATAGAATACAATTTCTAAGGATCACTCTGATTTAGCTGGTGCAAGTAAATATTCTGAAGACATAAGGGAATGAATGATGTAGGTGTGTGACTTCTGTGTTTTCTTTTCTTTTTTGTTTTCTATTTTCTATTTATATTATAATAGCATAATGAGCATAAATATTTACCACTTACATTCTAAGATATTTAATCTATGAACATGTTTGTATGTCCTCTCCTCCTCCATCCATGAAGAATTGTAGATGTCAGACTGAACAAATAAAAGAGTGTCTGAGTGAAATTGAGATGATGAATCATTTGGGTCTTAAAAATAAGGAACATAAGACAGTAAGTACAGTATTAATTGATAATTGTTAAGCTGATAAATTAAATACTTTAAGTTTCATGCGGTAATGATTTTGATTTAGATTAGGAGACTGACTAGTAAAACTAGGAATTTGAATTCAGCCAAAGGTTTTTGTTTAGCTGTTAAAGATTTATGAGCAGGTCTATAGAGCTTTGGTCAGTTTTTCTGAGTGGCATGGAAGGGGACAATACTAAAGAGAGGCACGGTGTGGCCTTTTTGGAAAGATGACAGCATGAAACATTAACACCCCTTGGAAAGCAAGACTGATTTTCTTTTCTATGATATTCTTTGACTTACTCTGCTTTTTCATTCTTTTTGGTCTTTTTTTCTTTCTTTGTCACTCTGGGGATTAAACGCAGATCTTTCACACTGAGCTATATAGCTAGCAAATTTTTTATTTTGAGACAGGCTCTGACTAAGTCACTAACTGCCAAGGCTGGGCTTGAATTTGCAATCCTTCTGCCTCACCTTCATGGAGTACTGGAATTACAGGTATGTACCACCACACCCAGCTGTTTTTTAAAAATTTAAATGTTATGCTACTGAAGACAGAGCCAAAGAACTTGTATGATACTTTGAGGTGATACTTATAATTGATTGAATTTCTACCATATCTTCATGTAACATTTTGTCTCTCTCTCTCTCTTTTTTTTTTTTTTTTTTTTGTTACTGTTAATCGAACTCACAGCTTTGCGCTTGCCAGGCAGGCACTTATGCTGCTGAGCGAAATCCCTGGTCCCAACATTTTGTCTCTTAATACTTCTTGAATTGATCTGAACCCATAGAGAAAGCAGAATGTATACAGATAGAAGGAGAAATAGAACCTAAAAAAGAGTTAATGAACTATCAGTGAGAATAAAAAGATATGACAACCAAAATCCTAGAACACATACCTGAAAATTATATGACCACAAACCTGGGATAAGAATAAAATCACTGACAAATATTCCCTGTAAGTGGCACCAAGGTTACATGTGTAACAGTTTTTCACTTTATTTTCAAGCATTCAAAACCTTCAGATTGAGTACAGACATTTTTACAACATTTTCTGTTTAGTATTGGACATCTGAAGAGGCACATAATACAGAAATGGAGATTTTTGGCTATAAATTATGTTTTACAAAGTTAAAGCTGCATAATAATGAATATCAAGGTCTCCCCCATTTTCATTTTTCTTCTTTGCTCAGGAAAAAAAAAAACCAAATCATTCTAGGAATGTATTATAAGTCAATGACAAAGTAATAGAAAATGCTGACACATGGAAGTCTCTTCAAAGCAAATGAATCTGATTTTTACTGTTCTGAGCTAGGTCTAATCTAAAGTCAAGTTTGGACTGTAGAGCTCTCTGCAGTCCATGAACCCGCAAGAATCATTGGAGATGAAGAATCACATGGATGTGAAAGAAGTTACCATACCATGCCAGTCATCTGGTGTGGTTTTCTTTACTTGGAAATTTTATCAAGGTAAAAAGGTGACAGCATTTAGGGTAGAGTAAAAACCAAGAATTTGCTGACATGTTATGCAAGGCAGTTTTTGGATTCTTTTTCTAAAGGTGACATCTGGATTTTAGAGATGGAAAAACATATTTAAACGAACACACACGCACATACACACAAACACAAAATCCAAAACCAGCAATCCAACAAACCTAAATAGTACTAATCTATTTCATGAAATACACAATACTCCTAACTTGACATTGAAAAGTGAAGAAATAAATATGAAACAAGAATCCTTCCAGCTATCCTCATAACCTTGGAGATACCAGTGTAATCATTTCTTAAAAGATAAGGTCTCTTAAGTGACAAACAGAACCGCTTAAGTGCAGTTCTGAATAAAGACACAAATGAAGTCAATCATAACTGAGGGGAATCTCAGGATGAAACATAAATTTTCCCCTATTGAATTCAAAGGAGTTGGGACTTGAGTCACAACTTTCTTAATCTGAAAGAGAATAGTAAAATTGTTCAGTGTAGGAAGGGGGATTTAGCTCAGTGGCAGAAGCACTTGTCTGGCAAGCGTGAGGTCCTGAGTTTGATCCCCGGTACAAAAAAAAAAGTTCAATGTATGAATATCAAGGTCTCCCCCATTTTCATTTTTCTTCTTTGCTTAGGAAGAAAAAACCCAAATTATTCTGGGAATGTATTATAAGTCAATGACAAATAGAAATAATTAATTCTTTCAGCCTCACAAACATTTTCACACCACCTTGAATACAGAAGATTCAGTTTTTGTTTTTATTGTTAGGTAAGTGATATATTTCAGGTATGAATATCAGAAGATGTATAGTAGTTGTTATTTGCCTTCTTAGGTAATCATACTTTCTAGAAAATGAAGCATCTACATATTAGAAAGCAAGAATTCTAATTTACTATATACATTACCAAAAGCATTCAGAGGCTGACTTCCACTCACCTAAATTCCCATGCTTACTATTTTATTTCCCACTCCTTTATAGAACAGGAATAACAAATTAAAATACAGAATAGTGCAATAACAACAACAAAAAGTTACAAGTGAGAGCAGACAGCATTATAAATCTGGGTAACTCTTGCCTATGTGAGTTATATTACTGTAGCATAATATGTAATTCATGTTCTACCCTAATAATATTTTATATTTAAGTAAACTTTCATCTACACAGCGAGGCACTGATTTTAAGTGTGCAATTCAATACATTTTGACAAATGTATAAATTCATGCAACCACTTTCACAATCAAAATAGTGGAACATTTCCATAATGGGCAACCATTGTTTTGATTCTATCATCTCAGATTAGTTTTGCCTGTTCTTAAATTTCATATGAATTGAATGAAACATACCTAGTCTGCCTTGTCTAGCTTTTTTTTATTCAACATAGCATCATCTGTGCTCATGTAGGGATCAGTAGTAGATTCTATTTTATGCTGAGTAGTCTATTCTATAGCAGGACAAGCTTATCCAATGTCATATTCATGGGCATTTAAGTTGTTTACACTTTTTGGCTATGTGTGAAGCCTTAAATCCAGTCATTTGAATGATTAAAAAATAAAGTACATTAGTGAGCTAAATATCCTTCTCAATAAAAGAGAGAATGGCAAAATTCAATAAGTTAAAAAAAAAGAGTGGTATATTAAATAAATATAAAAAAATTAAAAAACAATAATATATTTAAAAATAGTCATCATAACAAGACTGTTTTAACAACAGTTGGTTTTTTGACAAGACATAAATAATAAACACTGGGGAAAATAAAAGCAGAAGAACAAATATCATTACTGCTAAGAAACAAGGATTAACATTGACTTTTAAATAGATATTTTATGAGATATGGTGGAAAAATAGGTCTGATTTTTAGATAGTTAAATGAGCACATTTCTAAAAAGTAAGTAGAATATCTAAACAAACAATAGCTATATGAATAGTTTGGTGACCTTTGAGATGATTGACTCAGTAATTAAAAGCATTTTTCCAAAGCAAACTGTGTCTAAATGACTTGACAAGTGCTTTCTAACACCTATGTAAGAATTAATTCTAATTACATTTATTTTTTAGAATACAGAAAAAAATGGCTCCTTTCATGTAATTATGTTAATCTATCATAGCATTGACAACATAACTGGATAGAGACTTTAAGAAGAAGTAAACTAAATTTAAAAATTATATGAAAATAGTTGCAGAAACTTTAGGTGAAATTAACAAACTATGTGTAGCAAGGCAAAAATACTACATATCCTTATAAGATGGGTATTATCAGAAAGATGAATGTGATTTAGCATTAGATGATTGATGTTGCTCACTGCATTAATGGGTTATGGGAGAAAAATAAAACAGCTATATCAGCAGATGAAGAAAAATTTTAATAGAGTTTAACATCCATTGATGCTTCAAACATTTAGAAAACCAAGTATAGAAGGAAAATGTCTGATAAAGGGTATCTGTAAAAAAGTGCTAATTCTATAGTTCCTTATAAAATCTAAAAATTTTTCTGTTGATGTTTAGGCAAAGAAAAGTGAATATGTTTCTAACAGTTTTAGTCAATACAAGTTTAGGGAGACCTAAGCAATGCATTAGGCAATAGATAACAAAGATTAATGGATATTACAATTTGGGGGCAAGAAAAATATTATCATTCACAAATGGTTTTCACAAGTCTGATGTCAATCATAGGAAATAAAACAAAACCTATGAATTATGAGGGAACTAGTAGATAATATGATACGGTTGTTGGTACAAATTCAAATTGTAAGAATCAATTTCACCTCTAAATATGAATGAAAATTTTTTTAAAAATAAATATCATCTACTTGCCTACTTATGTATATATGTCATTTTAGAGATCAAATGACTTCAATTACTTAGGAATAAACTTTATGCTCCAGACCACTAACGAGAATATCTAAAATGAGAGACATTAGCAAAAAATATAAACACATGATCAAATACTATAGGATCATAGATTGGAATACTAACACTAAATAAACACTAATTTTCCTAGAATCAATGCCATTCTTAAGTTCCAACAAGAAGTTTTATTTTCGGAACTTGAAAGATTGATTTTGACCGTTCTTATGAAAAATGTAGAGAACAAAGATACGCTGGGAAAACAGTGTGTGGGGATGTGATGTAACATAATTAAGACAGTATAGGATTGGTGTAGGAAGACAATGAAACATGTTCAAAGAGACTATGGCACATATATTGATTTCCATAAGGTAACATATTCAGGTAGAGAGGAGAGTATATTTTACTGTAAATGCGTCCAGGAAAATTACTTACCTGTATATGAAACAAACTTCAGAAATTGTGTTTTTATTTCATATCATTAAAAGATTACTTCTTATGAGTTATAGAGCTAAATATGCAAGATAAAACAATGAAAGATGGAAAATACAAGAAATAGGACTAGAAATAACATAAAAAAATAAGAAATCTCTTGGAAAACTCATAAAATATAAGAGGTCTTTATTATCTCAGGATGTATAAATATTGTAAATAATCTCTAAAGAACTATATGCTTCTAAACATGTATAAAATATTAATAAAATTGACTACCTTAAAGAACTCACCAAAGGACACCATTAAGAGAGTGACAGTGCCATGTAAATGAAGATTTCTAATACATACAACTTTGAAAGGGCTTTCATAAAGTAAAATAATGAATACTAATTAATATAAGATGGAGAAGAAAATCAATAACAACATGGAGAAAAGACTTGGACTCAACAGATAATCCAATGACCAATAAGTAAGCTAAAGGCCATTCTAATACAATAATAAAGGGAGGAATTAGAGTTTTAAAGTTTTGGTATACTATTATCCACACTCCAGATTAGCTTACATGAAGAAGTGAAAAATACTAAAATTAGATTAGAGTATGTTATAGTGAGAACATTATATTTTATTGATGGATTTGAAAACTGTTATAGCCTCTTTGGGAAAAGTACTTGTAAGTATCTAGCTGGCAAACCAGTTATTCTACCTACATATACTTATATCTATACGTAGCTGAATAGATGGTAGAATAACATATATACTTTCATAGCAAGATACACAGGTTTATAGTTCACGGAATATAAAAACAATCAAAATGCTCATCTCTGGTATTATGCATAATTGGGATATATTCAAATAATAAAGCACTATATGCCAATGAAAAAGAATGAAATAATGTTACAGACAATAAAAGAGTCTTAAAATTATAATATTGACATAATAAGAAATTAAGACACAAATGAATAATGTCTGATTGTCTGTAGAAACTAGTATAGAAAATAGCAAGCCATATCACAGTTCTTTTTATTGCTTTTTTGCTTTTAAAAAGCATAACAAGAGGGTTAAAAAAATCTAAAGAGATGGTTACTGTGAAAAAACAATATAGTGTTTATTTTAGGAGTTTCATATGCATGTTGTATATCCTGACTTGGTAAGGGAGGGGCTTATTAGAGGAGAATATAATATTTTGTTGAACTAAAGATTTGTTTTCTATGCATTATATGTTTATTACATAGCAAAACATAAATTATTAGAAATAAAATATATAGCATGCTACTCTGTGATAATTTTTTTCTCATATGGTTAGCTCAGAAAGACTTCTTCCTTTCGCCAAAACCATTTAGCTTATAGGATTATCTTTTCTAATGACATAAAATAAATGAGAATCCTCTCTGTTCCATTTCCAGATATACATTCTTATAGATCCAATAAGGATGGGGAAGGTGAAAAATTTTTATACTTTCCTGGGTATTATTTGAAAGTTAAGTTGTACATAAAGTAGCCAAGAGACACTTGCAAACTGATCTGAAAAGGTAGGTCATGATTCAGACCCTGGCTGCCTTGATGGCGTCTCTTTAATTAACAAAGCAGAGGCTCTAATGGAGAGGCCTCTGAGTGCCACAGCAGTTAATGGTCTGTTAGCATTTCATTTTAAAGGCCTGAGGATAGAGGGCTTAACCTAGGAAAGGGAACTTGGAAAACAAATTAGAAACTACCAAATGATTAGGTTCCTTAAAAATCGTTCTGTGTAAAGCAAAAAAATGCACAAAAAGCTAAAGGTCTTAATTTACATTGTTTGTACTTACTAGTGTAGCATTTTCTCTGATACTGTGATTTTCTTCTTCATTATGGTCAGTTTTTAAAAATGAAATGATTAAAACAAATCAGTTTTAGTACCCTCTAGTCATTTCAATACTTGATAATAAGCACTTTTGTTTAAACATTTAATTCCTTTTAAAGAATATTTTTGGTCAAATCTTACCACATTTGCATTATAGTATAATACTCTTCTCATGCAATTTCAGAGAATCATTTTAGTGTGTACAGTAAAAATAAAGACCAAAAAGAAAATATTCCAGTATAGAATATCTGACTGCTAAACCACTTTTCCAATGGAATATAATTAATTGAGGAAAATAGCAAGGATTATTCTGATTCCTAGAGAAATGGTTCCCCCATAAAGTTGTGTATGTGTGTATCAAATGAGGAAGAACAAGGCACCAAAAAATCAATCTTTCTTTAAAATAAAAACCAAGTAATAGGGTATTTTCCTAAGGGGGAAAAATGTCCTCTTAAATTAACTAGCCTATAGCTGGTACACACTCCTAATGTGTCTTTAGTGGCAATTCCACATTTGTCTATCACCCTTGTTTAATCAGTCGAAATCTAGATCAGCTAAGAAGCCTGAAAAGGTTGCCTTCCAACTCATTCTGACCCTTCAGAGAAAGAGGGAAACTTTCTCAGGCAGCCTTTGCAATGGATAGGACCTGCAACTTTCAACAGTCACTCTCCCTAAGAAGATTTGAATTTGCAATCTGAGTCTCCAGGTTTAGACCTTGTGCTCTCCATTTTTATTTTCCTTAGTTCATTCCTTATTAGTGTATAGTGTTTTTAAATGTTCTAATATCTCATTACACAAGTGAGATCCAAGAACAAATTTGATGTTTCACTTTTCCTTCCATAATTTAATTTGTTGTTCACAGTGAAAATTTAAGATGATACTGAAGACATCGAATAAAAACCGCCTCATTTCCTCCTGTTGCCTTTCCCTATATGAATATTCTCTCCCTTATACAAACAAAGTGGGTTCTATATTTAGTTCTGATAAGAAAATTTTTCTAGCAAGACTTTTTTCTAATTATGTATTTCATGCCTCAGGACTGTACACATCGTGCCTTGCACATTGTAGACCATCTATGTTTATTAGCTTGGTTCTATTAAATTATTTTCTCTATCCTCATTTTATTTAAATAATCTGAGAAACAAAGTCTCTGCCCCAAACCACTTCACTGGTTCTTTGAATTGCCTTGGATCTAATGCACTTTTATATCCACAGTGTCAGAGGACAAAAACGAGTCCTCAAAACCAAAGGCTGTGGGAAACAGAGGCAGAAAGGTAGAGCAATTCATTAACCTTTGAAGTTGCTCTGAGAAATGACTGTAGGTGCCTGTGGCAGAAGAAGCTATGTTGTGAGGGGGAAAAAAATGCTCTCTAAGGCTGGAGAATAAAGGCAGACCTAGGCTCTGATTTGAAGCCTATGGTAGAACACTTTATCATGGAACATCAGCACAACAGTGGGCAAGAAAGCGTTAGGAATAAAGAGAAAAAAGCACAGCAAGGGATGCATATTTACATATTTTAATGAAAACAAATTATCTCTCCTGAAAGTAATTAATTGTGAAATTATTTAATTATGTGGCAGTAGTAAGGAGGAAACAGTGTTTGAGGTTTTTCAGTAAATTTCAATTTTAAGTAAACAATTATTTGAGTCTAGATTCTTTATTAAGCAATTTTTTTGCAGAAATCTCAAGATATCAAGCCATTTTTTTCTACTAGTGCTACACCAAAATGAAGCAATTATGTAATTAGATAGAAATTGCTCTTGTGGATTTCATTCAATTTTGAAATAAGCATTTGAAAGTGTGAAGAAAGGAGATACAATAGAGTTCCTGAGAAACATGGGTTAGAATTTGAAATATTTATTCAAGCAAAAACTCTCATTGACTGCCATGTCAATTTCTCAGCATGCCTGCAGAAAAATAAACACAGAAATACAGAATGCAATATTTGGAAGGAAACCTACAAATTATCTAATCCAGCTTCCTGCACAAAGTAGAAATTTTTTCATATCATGATACCGTCAGAAGGTCACCAGGTTTTAGTAACACAATGAGTGTCTCAGAATGCGCTGCTTTGTAGCAGCTATAGGAGATTTTTGCTGGTCATATTCTCCTTAAACTATTGACTATCAGATTAATTTCAGACTTCTGACAGCATAGTATGTATCTAATCACTCTTTTACCTTTAGTCCTTCAAATATTTAGATATGTGGATTATTTTTGACTTCACATGTCTTCTCTGATTCAGACGTGGCATTTCTGTTAGACTCAAGAATATTGTATGTTGCACAATTTCCCTACCAGCTATAGTCTCCAATGCTTTTAGTTGAAAGAGTGTCAGTGTATGAACATTTCCAAACTTGACAGTATGCTCCAGAGTGGAAATGCCATTGCCATCAGCATAGATATGCTCATCAGTGCTAAAAAGTAAAATCTTCCCTTTGTTGTGATCCTAAAATGTTCTGAAGAGTCAGCAGAGGGTGATGATTAACAACAAAGATGCCATATCTAGACTCCACAAGACACTGTATTGGTGATGTGAACATAGACAAAGGATCTCTCCCTGTCAGCTCTCTCATCAATATAATGAGAGTAAAAGACTTACCTTGTAATATTGCCCTGCAGATTAAGCAAGTTAATATTTGTAGCATGCTTAGAACAATACCTAGCACAGTATTTTGTAAGTGTTCATTAAATAATTAACTGACTTGAGAATTTTGTATTAAATTTCATAGGTTTACTTTAAGCCAATTGTTCTAGGTTTTTGTTTTTCTTGCCTATTTGTTTAGTACAGTGAGTTTTTTGGTTTAAAAAAAAATTGTGTGTAGGACTCAACATAAGAAACAAAAGAAGAACTACTTTATGTGTGGCTATAAAATGGCCCAGAATCTTCCTACATGTAGCTAAAGTGAACTTTGCCTGAAAAACCACGGCAGCCCAGGAGGCAGCTCTGGAGCTATTAGGTACTTAAAAGTTCATGGAAATATGTCCTCCTCTCCTATTACAATGTTTTTGTCTTAAAATATTCTCTCATATATGAGACAATCTTTCCATTCTTTAAAAACTACATGGCTAGAAATAAGATATCAAAGAGGGTAAGTTAAAAGTTTAGGAGAGCAGCATCTCTGAAGTTATTTTCCTTGTCATCAATCCACTCACTCACAATTTCTTTTTTTGTGAATGTTTTGGTTACTTTTTTCTCGTTGCTGAGACAAACATCTGACACCAAAATGAAGCAAGGAAAGGTTTATTTAGCTTACAGTTTTTGTGGATTTCAGTCCATAATTAGTTGACTCCAAGGCAGGGTGGCATGGCACTGGGGCAACACTTCAAGGCAGCAGCCAGAAAAAAAAGGGGCAGCCATTCATGGAGGCTGCAAGTGGCAAGAGCAAATTGTGCCAAGAGGAAAACATGCCTCCATTCCAACCTTACATTGTATGTCGGTTTCACCCCTGGGCGGGTGCAGAACTCACACCGCCAATCCCAGTGCTACACAATGAACCAATCACAAACACTAGATTCAGCTGCTTCTGATACAGGGGAATGAAACTCCCAACCCACTATGTCTGGTATGAGTTCGTGTTCTCTAAAATCGAAGAATGAATTTTAGGAACAACGGCGGTTAAGAGCAGAATATATATATTGGCAAAAAGAAAGAAAGCTTCTGTCAGAGAGACAGAAGGGGTCCCAAGTGGGTGGCCAAAGACTCTTGTCATTTTAGGGACTTTTTATAGAGTAGATGGGTCCAAGGTGGGGAAGAATGGGAATTCCTAAGGTGGGCATAGGGTGGGACAGAACTATGGTTAACCAATAAGGTTAATTGCTCAGGTAAAATTGATTAAGTCTGGGACAAATGGGGAAGCAAGTCACGTAGCCAACGAGCATGTTTAAGGAACAGTGACTCTTCCCTAGGGGGTCGAGACAGGTGACTCTGGCTTCCTTAGGGAGCTAAGGACCTATTTAGAATACTAGTCCTCAGGAAGTGGGGGCATTTGTTTGATCTGTTGTCCCAGGACCGGCCCACAGCAGGAGGTGTTTCTCTCCTTTACAGTTGCAAGATATCTAGGTTTTTGTATTGGCTCCATGGAGGACGTGGCCCTGTCTGACTGCCTATAATAATTCTAACTATCTCAGCTTCCTGTAACACTTCCACGATTACATGAGGCTTGGGGGCCATCTATATATAAACAGTAACATTCCACCCTTGGCCCCCCAAAGATTCATGTACATCCCTTATATAAAAGACATTTAGTCCATCTCCATGAGTTGTCAGAGTCCTAACTGTTTCAGCATTGCTAAAAAGTCCAAGTCCCAAGTCTCCTTCAAGATCTAAGGCAAACTCTTAGCTGTAAGCCCCTGTACAAATGAAAACAAAGTTAAACACTTCCAACATGTAATGGCACAAGATAGACATTACCATTCCAAAAGTTACAGACAGGGGAGTGCAAAGCATTGGAACCAAAATAAGTACAAGATCCAGCAGGGCAAATGTTAAGTCCTGTAGATGTCTGTCCAACATCTGAAGCAATCTGTGGCAAATTGTGAGCTCCAAAGGTCTTGTGTGGTTTCACCCCTATGGCACTTCTAGTGGTCGCCAATCCCATGGCCTCTCTCTTATGTTGGTTTGCTCCCCCATTGCAGGTTTCCTTAGATGATCCATGTTTTTGGCTTTTTTAAACTTCTGGGGTCTCCATTCTGGCTTCACATTCACAGCTTTACATATTGTCCTTTCAGGGGAGCACTGCCTGGCCTTCCAGGCCCTCTGATATTGGGGTGGAAGCCTCTCTGATCTCAGAACGTGTGCATTTTCCATGTGCCTAGAACCAGTGTCACATGGATGCTGCCAAGGTCTGTTGTTAGCTGGAGCAGTAGCTAGGCCTTTCTCTTTCTTGGTTGTAGAGGTCAAGTGCCTGGATTGCTGGGCACTCTGAACCTGATTGTGAGGCACAGATTTTCTATGTTGCCATTTTGGAACCTCCTGTGACTTCTGTCACCATTCTAGAATGTTGTACTTTGTAGTTTTCTCCCCAAGCAAAGTCTTTTACTTTTGTATCTTTGAGGCTGTAAAGGGTGGAGACCCGCCACCTCT
>RJWT010011065.1:0-23604 GCA_004365215.1 Cuniculus paca | reverse complement strand
TCAAAATGTTTGAGGTGGAAAAGTGTTTTGCATGTTCAAGGATCTGAGAGAATCCCATGGCTGGAACATAAATGGAAAAGTGGAAAAGTTGAAAGTAGAATAATAATTGAAATTATAAAATTTAAATCCTGGTAAGGGATGATGGAAAGTTTGAAATTTATTCTAAGCACAAAAATGAAAGTATTGAGTGATATTAGGCAAGAGCATGGCGTGGTGCAATTTGAATATTTAAGAGATTAATACTTTTTCCAAATGTAGGATAGAAGGTGAGCAGAAGTAGAAGCTGACAGTTAGTTAGGAAGTCTTTGCAGAAATTCAGGTGAGCGATCATAGGAGTAGTGCATCAGGACAGTAACAAGGTTGATGCCGAAAGGCAAGCAGCCTCAAATATATTTGGAGATGTGCTCACTTCAGCAGCAGATAAACAAATACATTTGGAGAAAAAAAATAAAGATTGATGCAGGAAGCAATGTAGATAAAGAAAAGAATTATTAGTTACTCCCCAGTTTCTGGCTTTCAAGAACAGGAGGAGTGAGGAAATAGCTACATAGATTGGAAAAAGAAGTCAACTCCAACATTTGAACTTTGGATAGAAAAGAAACCGAGGAACCATGAATGGAAACTGAAACTAGAGCAGGATGAATCTCAGAAGTTAAAAATCCCCCTTAGAAAGGAAAGTACTTCAAGAAAGAAGTGATCAAATACGTTGAAGGGTGCTTAGTGGCTACTAAAGGGTGAAAGAGCATCCCTCGATATGGCAAAATAATTGTGGCTGGCGATCTGACTGAGCAGTTTCGGCATAGATTTCAGTATAAAATTCAGATTGGAGCAGGCTGCAGAGTGAAGGGGAAGTGAGCCAATTGAAATGAAAGGATTAGGAAACTCTCTCAAATTTAGTTTTTTGTTTTTGAGGCAGGATCTCACTATGTAGCTCAGACTGGCCTTGAGTTCACTATGTAGCCCATACTGGCTTTGAACTCATTGCAATCTCCTGCTCCAGTCTCCTGAGCTCAGGGATTACAGGAGCCACCAGGGCTGATAAAATTTAGTTTTAAAGGATACACTCACCAAAAAAAAAAAACAAAAAACAACTGATAAATAAGAGACACCAAAGGATATCTGGATGTTCTAGTATAAACAAAGAGCTTGATGCTCCAGAGGGAAAGAGTATATTAACAAAGAAGTCTAAGAAAAGAACATGGTAAATGAGGATATTCTGAAAAGAATAGAATTTAGAGCAGAAAAAAAAAAAAAAACAGAAGTTGCAGGAGGGCAGAAGAGTAGAGGATTGCAGTGTAATGAAACTTATACAAAGCTGTGAATAAAGAAAGCTAGAAAGACCAAAGAATAATTGAGCTCTTGAGAAAGAAGCATACTTGAGAAAAGAGAATGAATCCATAGCCACTGCTATAATTTAAACAAATTCCTACAAAAGCATGTCTCAGATACTTACTTGCTATTGTAACAATATTAAGGCATTGTAACAATATTAGCAAAAACAATTAGATCATCAAGTACTCCAATGCACTCATTATTGTGAGAATGGGTTCTCTATACAAAGACAAGTTAGGCTCTTCCCTCCCCTTTCCTTTGCTGCCCTTTCCTTCCTTTCCTCCCCTCCCCTCTCCTCCCTTCCTTTCCTCTTTCTCTTTCTCCTCCTCCCACCTTCTCAGTGACCCCCATTTGCATCTTCCTCACCCACTGTTTTTCATTCCTTCTGCCAAAGAGTGACACAACAAGAAGGCCAGTGTCAGATGTCAGACTCTCAGTCTTGGATTTTGAGCCATTAGATCTGTGACAAAATTTTGTTCATTATAAATTGTACATTCCGTGGTTATTTGTTAAACATACACAGAATGGACTAAAACAGAGGCATAAATTTGGGAATGTCATACTTTTTGAGGCTATCATGGAGAATAGAGGCAGAGTAAAGAAATAAAACTTCAAGATTTCAAGCTTGTTTTTGAAAGACGTGAATATTTTGGCAAAGATTTTGAATTTAAATTGTTGACAATCATAATTTTAAGACTCTTTGCGTTGCAAATAATAAAAAATCTATTTAGGTGAATTTCACAGCAAAATAAAAATGAGTTGAAGGGTTTTTTTAAATAAAAGGGTAGCTGGGGATCTAGCTCAGTGGCCGAAGCGCCTGCCTGGCAAGTGTGAGGTCATGAGTTCAATCCCTGGTGCCGCAAAAAAAAAAAATAATAAAATAAAATAAAATAAAAAATAAATAAAAGGGTATTGGTGTCTTATGGAGTTCAAGAGTGGGAGTATAGTGGTAGCCTGGAAAGGGCCAAAAGAATTGTCAATGCTTTTTTACCTGTTTCTTGTTTTTGTTTTTCCATTCTGTTTACTTCTCAATTTTATGTATTAAAACATGATAATCTCATAGTTCATACACGAATTTTTACAGGAGAATGATGTATTCAGTTCTGTTGTTCATTCCTGTTTGTTGACTATTGTTGGACAGTGGGCAATATCTGGAATAAACATGCTTCTGGAAGCCAATTCCTTGGATCAGCAGCTAGATTCATAGATAATAACCATTGTTAGAAGCTAGGCAGGCAACCCTGAAACCATGAAGACAGAGGAGGATTTTTTTTTTAATCATGAAGTAATACGATCAAATCCATCATTTACAAAAAGGCAACTTAGGCCACAGTATAAAGAATAGTTTGGAACAGAGAAACTAGCTTCAGAGAGGCAAGTCCAATCAGAAAAACCACTAAGAGAAATGCCAAGCAAAAAATAAGAACACAAACTAGGATAATAGTAATGTCAACAGCAAGGCATAAACAAGATACCCAGACCCATTTCAGAAATGTAATGAACTATACATGGATATCAGTGAGAAAATCTGTAGAAAAAGATTGTACCAAGATCCTTAGCATGGGTAGCAGTATAAATCAAATTGATTTTCACTGAGATGTGGAAAATGAATAAAAAAGTACCAGGCTTGTGAGGGCAATCTCAAGGGTGAACAGTGCCTAGGACTCACTCGTGTATAAGCTAGAAGGTATATCAGCATATGATGGTTTGTTCTATTACATTTTAGCACCGCATTAGTTAGACTAAAACCAGATCACTAACAAATCTCCAATTGAACTGTAGACTTCTGACTCCCAAATTTCTAGAGGTCAACTTACCTTAGGTAAATTAATGCTGGGTCCTTTTGTAGAGTAGATCCAATGGTGTTATAGCTCATCTTTCTTTTCACTGGTTTTCATGGCATTGTCTTTAATGATTTCTCCCACCATCATTCCTCTTTACTCCATCTCAGCTCTCAGACACATGACCTTTTTGCCAATCTCATTAAAGCTTGTGCTCATTTTCTCAAGTTTCCTATCAATCGGGGTAATTGCTTCCTACACAAAATTCACTCTCCTATTAACTGGCTCATTACCTTGAGTTAGAAGTTCAGAAACTTCTTCAAACTAAAATCACTGCAGTGCCCTGAAAAAGAAAGTACTTTTGAAGATGCTGACACATTTGTAAACTGAAGTATTTTTTGGATTGAATTCACTGACTTACAGATCCAACCTTTTCCTTACCAAATTTCTGTTCACAGTGGTTTTCCTCCCTCACTGTAATGGTACATTTATTATTCTCCAAGTCAGTTGTAAAAGTGGGAAAGATAAAGCAGGATAGAGGACAAAATCAGTGACTGTGTTGTCACAGCTCTGTGTTGATAGAGCTAATATAGTTTTGAAAAGAAATACTATTAAATTTCCCATAGTTCTCTTTCCAACTGAAGACAATAATGTTAATAAACATTTCTATTCATTACTTCTATGTTAACCAGTTTTATCTTTCCATTTCCTAGGTTTACTTCACTGATTCTAAACATTCTGAAAAAAAAAAAACCTTTTGCTTCTTTGGATCAGTAGGAAGACCAAAAGATGTGAAGTCTAAAATAATTTTTTTTAATATAATAAGATGATATGAACTCATTATACTTAATGAGCAATTTAAATTCTTCTTTGATAGTTCAGGTAAATATCTCCCTAATAGATTTTTAAAAGCATCTCTTTAGTTCAAGTTGTACATCACTTTAAGTAGAAAAACTTCTAAAAAGAACTAAATAACCCAGTGCACAACCAACTGTCCTCGCTATCATTTATTTAGCACATTTTACAATGTGGGCACCGTGGCATAGACATAGACCTTGGTTTGTATCCTCAAGAATTGTACAGGGGTTAAAGAGTCCATATATACTATTCAATGGAAAAACAAAATCATGACCTATTTTCAGTGAGAAATAAGTATATGCATAGCAAAAGCTTCCAGATTTCAAAAGGAAAGAGCTATCACATGAATATGGAAAAATTTGAAATTTTTTTATGAAGGAAGTAATCCTTGTACTGGATTTTGGAGGAAGTATAATACATAGATTAGCAACTCCCCAAAAAAAGTCATGGGGAAGGCCCTATAGGCAAGGAAGACAATGTAAGGGATGATCCGGAGGACTTGTATTATTGCTCAAAGTATATTAGACTAATCTGCCCTGAAAATGGCCCGGAAGGTCTTCCCTTGCATTCTGGGGAAAGCTAGCCTTTGTGTAAGAAACCTAATTACTCTAAACCTTCCATGATGAGAAAAGGGCTCCATGCAGAGCACTGATACCACTGACCTTGAGCTCCCAGGTGAAACAGATGACATCAACACAGCAGCAGAAGGAAGCCCCCTTGGAAGTGAGTCTTGTAGAGTAGCTGAGCCAATCAGCTGATAGTATTGTTGACCTTTGCTTAAATTTCAGGATTTTGAACAAATAAATATACACTATTACTTTAAGTTACTGTATTTTGGGGTGAGCTATTGGGATTTTTCTTGATTTGGGTTAAATTTGTAAGATAAGCAAAGTATATCTATGATGCCTCTTGTTTCAATTCACTTTCTCAGCTTTAAGTCTTCCACTTAACCATAAATGTTTATCCGTATGATGATGGAGTCATTCACTTTTTTAAAGTTTAAAACTTTCTTTTCCTTGTTATTTCTCCTTTCACAAAGGCAAACAGGAATATCTGTATAAGGTGGGAGGTGCAGTGAAGCTATATAACAAAGCAGAGAGAATTTTAATGCATAAAATCCCATGCAAGAGACTAAAACATCAAAATTCAGCTATTTCGCTTCAGTTTACATAGCTTGTAATTTTTCTTTGCTTCATTTCTCTACTTAAAAATATGATGTCACTTATGGTAGGATTTTATAATTGAAAATAATTAATTACTATTGTTTTGTAAGCTTCACATGCCAATTTTTATAGGCCACAATCCAACTGGCAGATAATTATTTTTAAATAACTAACAAAGTGTTTCCCCATCTGATGTTTTTCCTAAAACATGTAACGCAAACCAAAGAGTAAAATGAAGCAAAAAAATTATTACACTTGTCTTCAACTAATCTACCACCACTTCTCTTTAACTGGTTTGACATGTCAATGGGAAATTTTACTTAAAACACATTTTTCTGAAGCTAAGCAGCAAGTATTTTAACTCACCATAAAATTTTTGCTAGTGTTTCACCAGTATCAAGTATTTGGAATGAATCAGATTAAGAATTTAAAACTTAGCCTATCATTTTCTATTTTATTTTATTTATTTATTTATTTATTTTTTGCGGCACTGGAGATTGAACTCACAACCTTGCACTTGCCAGACAGGCGCTTAGACCACTGAGCCAGATCCCCAGCCCTGGGGTTTTTGAGACAGGGTCTCACTATGCCGTTCAGGCTGGCCTTGAGCTCACTTTGTAGCCCAGGCTGGTCTTGAACTCACAATGATCCACCTGTCTCAGCCTCCCAAGTGCTGGGATTACAGGCCTGATCCACCACGCCCGGCTTCATTTTCTATTTTAGAGTCATGAGTACTGGTAAGTTTACTTCAGGACTAACTTGATATCTCTCTCACAGTCACCTATATACTCTGTTAATGAAAATGCAGATACTTTGCCATTTTCATACCAAACTGATTATTTAGTTGACTTAGAAAACAAAAGAGATAACCTATCTGTACCAAATTTTTACCTACATTATTTTGTAAACAATAAATAAGCAAGAATCCCACTAGTGTGCCTCTTCTTACTAGTAACTGCAGACTTTATGAAAAGAAAATGTTTTAGTTTTGCTACCAAACTACAATGCCTATCAGATGTCTGAAATAAAATAATTATTTTTAACAGCTTTCCTGAGCTAATAAACTACACACATTTAAAATCTTTGATAGTTTTTTATACGTATCAACTTGACAAACTATCACCAAAATCAAGAAAGTAAGCATCCATTGTCTTCAAAAGTGTCTTCATGCTACTTTGTTATCCTGTTCCTATATAACCACTGATCTATTTTCTATCCCTATAGATTAGTTTGAGTTTTCTAGAATTTTATGTAAGTAAAATCATATAGTATGTATTGTTTTCTGTCTGGCTTCTTTCACTCAGGTTGACTGTTTTGAGATTTATTCATGATGTGTGAGACAATATTTCTTTTTATTGCTTACTACTATCAAATTGTATGCCTACGGAAATTTATCTACTTACCTATTGATAAACACTTGAGTCATTCCCAGTTTGGAGCTATTACAGATTAAAGTTCTGCAAATGTTTATGTATAAATCTTAAATTTTTTATAGACATGCTTTTATTTTTCTTGGCTTAATACTTAGGGGTGGGGAAGGCTGGATCGTATGGTAGGCATAAGTTTGACTTTTTTTCATTTAAATTACTTATGTTGCTGAACTTTTTCTTTTTTTTTATTTTAACAAGAAAAAAGAATACAAAACTTCAAAGCACAAGGTCATGAGTTTGATTCCCAGTACAAAAAAAAAATTCAAAAAAATATAATAGGAGGGTAACAATGTTTAATACATTGCTAATTGTAATCTTTAAATTAGTTACTCAGAGTCCAAGACACAGACTTTTTAAGAGATGGCCAAGCTGTTTTCTAAAGGATTGTACCATTTAACATTCTGAGCTGCATTTATGTAAACAGCTCCCCCACCTCCACCGCACTTCCTTTCCATCCTAGGCAACGTTTGGTAAGGTCAGTCATTTGAACTTCCCTCATTCTGATAGGCTATGTAGTGGCATATCATTCTGGTTGTGCTTTTCTTCACTAATGAAACTTAGTGTTTTTCATGCACTTTGTGTCAGTTGTCCATCACATCTTAGGAGTTGAAGACAATTGGTATGAAGAGGAATTTGCTTCTTTTCTGATTACTGAGTTTTTTTAGTTCTTTATATAAATCTAGGTACAAGTTCTTTCTGAGACATGTGATTTCAAATATTTTCTCACACTCAGTGCCTTCACTCTCTTCACAGAATCTTTCAAAGAACAGGGGTCTTACATTTTAATGAAGTCCAAAGTACAATTGTTTCCTCTTACAAATCATGCTTTATTTCGTGTCTAAAAATATATTTATTTGACCCAAGGTTACATAGTTTCATATTTTCTCCTAGAAGGTTTATACTTTTAGGATTTTTATTTAAATCACTGCCCATTTTTGAGTATTTTCTTTGTATGGCATGAAGCATGTACTAAACTTTGAGTTTTCTTTTTGGCATATGGAGGTCCTATTATTTTGGCATATGGATGTCCAATAGTCTTTATTAAAAATACAATTTTTTCTCCATTAAATTGCCTTTGCATCTTTGTGGGAAAATGTAGGCATATTTCTGAACTTTCTCTCTTGTTCCATTGTTCTGTTTATTTTTGTGCCAGTACCACACTATCTTTATTAATGTGACTGTATACTAAATTTTAAAACTTTCAGCTTTGTTCTTTTATAAAATTGTTTTGTTCTTGTATTTTCTTCATATTTACATATGAACTTTTGAGTCAGTTTGTGAATTTCTAAAAATCTCATGCTGGGAATTTTACTGGTATTTCCTTGACTCTTCAAGTCACTTTGGGGAGAAACGACATTTTAGCAATATTGAGGCTCCTGACCCATAGCTCAATACTTTTTTAATGAGTAAGAAAATTGTTAGCAGCTTAGTTTGGGAATAATTTTTCAGAATATCTAGGTAACTTGGAAATATCATTTTTATTGCCATATTTTAATAGTGAATTTTAATCTGCCTTCTCTAAAAATTTTCTTTTAATTATCTTACAATGAAATTTGTGAAAAGGTTGCAGTCAACTTTAGGAGCTGTGTGGTGGTTACACTTTGACATATAAAATCTTATAATTTCAGAGCTTATATGAAAATTTTAGAGCATGTTCTACTATTAGGAAAAGATAAAAATAATGAACTATTACACTTGAAGAGGAGACACATATATATTTAATAAGAAAAAAATATAAATTAGCTTCTTGCATCCAAGAAAATTTTATTTTCTCAGGCCCCTTATTCATGTCTGCAAATTTTTAACTTTTCAATTTTTTCTTATTCATACAACTTTGCGAGGTAGGAATCGTAAGTCTTTATCATCTAACAGATGAGTTAACAGGAAACCAAGTAACTTACAGTTACAGTGGGAGCTAGTGAAAACTGCTTCCGGGTCACCCAGGTTTCTTCTGAGCTTTCACTAGGCACTGTTCTGTAAAAACAAAGCAAAACAAAACAAACAATACTAGTTTAAAAAAAATGTTTTCTATTCTAAAAAAATAAAATAAGATATTAGCTGTCTCCAAATTCTCAGAAGCACCAGAGACATAGATTTGAACACTACCCAACTCAGATTTGATAACTGCCATAGAGAAACCCCTATTGCCTATGTATTTGGCCAACAAAGCAAATTTTGGACAATCAGAGCTGGTACCTCATCACTGCAACCCTGAAACACACACTTTTCCATTGTCTCCCTCAACAGATGAAAAGATTCCCTGCAGTGTTTGCTTTATGGTTTTGCTTTCTTCCAAACACATGTTCCACTCAAGAGAATATGGTTAGTAGAGTGTAGGTCATTCACCTCAGCCTTATCCACAATGCAAGAAAGCCCCCAAGCATAAAAATGGGGCCCAAAAGGAACTGAGTAGGCTTAACACAGCAAAGAACACATCACAAAGCTTTCTCTAAGTGAATGTGAGTCACAGAATTACTGTGGTTTGTGAGCTGAAAGGGATCTTTGAAAAACCAGTGTTTTTTAAACTTTAGGTCATGACTCATTAGAGGGCCATAAAATTTATATAGCGTGTTTTACCATTTTAAAAAACAAGAACAAAATCGAAAACACCGAGAGGTATCTTACTTAGCAAATGCAAAGATCATTTGATAAAATTTTTGTTATCATATACATACATGAGTTTATAAATGTATATGGATGTATAGTATGCATCTCAGTGTCCTGAGTCCTAATGACAAATGTATTTCTTACTTGAGTTATGGTAAAAGTGATTATAAATTCATTGAGAAACACAAGTCAAAAAAAACCTCTAGATTTTATGTTTGATGGAGGAAAGAAATAAAAGTCAAAGAAATAAAATACCTTGCTCTAGTAGCTAATGTAAAACCAGAATCAAGACTCAAAAAATCAGTTTTATACTTCAATAAAAGGGCATCATCTACTTCCATTTTCTATGTAGAGCTATTTTTAGATTAGCCCAGTTATGATTATTGAATATATTTCATTAGTATATCACAAAAACCTTATATATTTTATAATTTTATTTGAAGACAGGCATCAATTAATTGTTATCACTTGCTGTAGTTAATGTGAGTCTTAGAACTATTCTGTATGTCAACTCTGGAAAGATAGTTAATCTATGTTTTATTTTAAAGATTTTCAACGTCAATAGATACATTAAGAACTGCAATAGAGCCAGGCATGGTGGCGCACTCCTGTAATCCCAGCACTTGGGAGGCTGAGGCAGGAGGATCGTTGCAAGTTCAAGACCAGCCTGAGCTACAAAGTGAGCCCAAGGCCAGCTTGAACTGTATAATGAGACCTTGTCTCAAAAAGACAAAAAAAAAAAAAAAAAAAAAGAACTGCAATAGAGACACTGGAATGACAGTAACAAATGTAATTTTTTAAAGAAAGTAAACCTATTTTTAATAGGAGTTTTAAAATTTTACTCTGTCTTACTGAATGAAAAGATATCAGTAATAATATTTTTCTGCACCCTTATCGAGTGTAGCTATTACAAAACTGCACCCTTATTGAGTGTAGCTATTACAATTTACAAAGTCACTAATGAAACTTTTAAGGGATTCTATTTTTATGAAATATTTGGTAACTTTCTGCTATTTCTTAAGTAGCCATCCTGGTTGGTTTAGTAACTACCTTAGAGCAAATAATAGAAGAAAAAATTGAAATGAATTTATTTAAAATAGTCATTTTTTCAACTGAGGGAAAATCTATATCTTTGTTTTATTTTTGACTTCTCATTTTCTTGAGAAGCAACTTAAAATACAGAAACTGGATAGACTTTCAGTTTGCATGAATTCAAATAGAACATAGATCAATATATCATGAGAAACACTCATATTGAGTTCTCTTATCAGTACATAGCAATTAGCCATAGAGCAAAGTATACATGGAAATTTATAATTACCTTCCTCGAACCCAATTAGTAGTGTTACAAAAAGCATTCTGTCTGTTACAGTAGCAGAGGAATAGTAATGCATTTAACAGTGAAATAACCATCCTACTTGCCAGCAAAAAGGGATTCATGGCAGCGTCAAGCTTCGGTGCCATATTAAACAAATACATCCAGTGCTCAGGAAAATACCAACACCCACCCCCCCCATGGTAGCAGGTTTATTTACTGTAAATGACTCATTTTTAAAAAATTCTTTGATTGTAACTTAAAACTGCTTTTGGGTAAAGCAGATATTAGAATAAAATACAGTATTATGACTGAGCTGGACAAACCAGTCTGAGAGGAAGAAGTATTTCCAATGACTGCACTGTCTTCTCCTCCTCATTCTAACTTTTAATTTCTCATCCTCGTTCTTTGCCAGCTGTAGCTCTGTACTTCTGTACCCTCTACCATGAACATGTGGTGTGCCACCAAGAGCTGTACATATGCTACAAGTGACATAAACTGCTACTGTCACTTTGAAAAGGCCATTTGACAATATTCATCCAAAACTTCAATACGTTTGATTCTTCGATCCAGGATTTCAACTTTCAGGAATTAGCATAATGTAAAGTATAATTTAAAAATAGACAAATGTCAATTGTAATTCATCACAAGATTATTTGTAATATAGAAAAAATGGAGACAGTATACATATACAGTGACTGGAGATTGGTTAATGAAATGGTCGGGTAGTCATGCAATAGATTATCACATAATGATGATGAAATATCCCATTGAAATTAAAGTATCCAAGCAAAGAGAAAATGTTAGTAGTTGTTATCTCTCACTGGTGGGTCTCTAGGAGATTTTTTATCTCCATTACTCCTTTCCATATTTTTCAAATTTCCCTCAATAAATCTTTCATTTTACAAAGGTTTTAAAAATTTATTTGCGAGTAATGGGGACGAAAGTTTTAAAAATACCATTCATTACAAAAGAAATTTAATGCTATTTTTCGTATGACAGTAACTTCCAAATACTTTCTTCTCTATTTGCCTCCCATGTATATTAAACTATAGAAAGAACCAAAAGAGGTGTGTCATTCAAACTACCCTTTCTTTCCAAATAAAATTCCCCCTATAAGATCACCACATTCTCATTTGACTAGGCACTTCCATATAAGCTGTCTTTGCAACTGTAATTCGTTCTTTTGCAGTTCGTATGTCCCTGTGTCTTAGATTTGTCTCTTCACTGCGCAGAGCGACCCATCTTCCGAAAATCTTCTTTCACCTCTCAGTCTTTCTGTGATCAAGAGAGCATGCATAATGCTTTGGTCTTGAGACAATTACACAAATCAAGCTTTATTCATATTTATAATTGATCAGAAAATTTTCATGGCAAACAATTTCTATACAATGTCAACTAGCCAGCAACTCCACAGTGTAACACAGTTCTTAGGACGCCCTGCCTGTTGAAGTTCTCAAGCTCTGTCAGGCTTGGTACCACTTCAGGACCTAATGATGTGTATACCTCTCTTCGGATGGCCGCGCTCCTCCTTTCTGAGCAGAAGTCAGCAATCACATTCCCAGAGAGCTGTAACTAACCCTCCATTATAGAGGGCTGGAGGTCACCAGTGCGGACTGTAAACGCTTTTTGCGAGTAGCACCAGGGCAGGCTTCCCGCTGGTCACCGCAAGAGTTCTCAAGGACATCTGCTGCGAGCTTTCTGTCTTTACAGCTAGGTCCTTCCATAGTTTCCATTGCTTTTCTTGGCTCTCTGTTGTCCTCATTTTCTGCCTTTTGCTCAACAGTAACAGTAAAGGGATTAGTCATTTTGAATTAAATCAGCACTTGCAGCCTGACTTGTACGTGGGCCAATGCAAGCATGTGAGTTGGGTTCTTCTTTTTGTAAAATTCCTGTGCTGCAAGACATTTTAAAGGAAATCCAGTTAGGAGGAACCTAACAGGCGTGACGAAGTACAGTGCGGGGATCAAGTAGAGGACGCTGGCCTCGTGGCACCGGATTACAAACCCGTGGGAAGACGAAGACGTGAGAAAACTGGCTGGTAGAATGAAGCCAAAACTCAACAAACTCGTGTGCGCAAGCGCGTTGCTCACAGCGCCGGCTCCCCGGGCCGCACCACGGCGCCTGCGCACAGAATCCGGGCGAGCTGGGGAGCTGACCGAGCTCGGAGCCCCGGCTCCCCCCGCTCCGGCTGCCCTCAGCCTGCGGGCCCCGCCCCCTCCAGCTGCTCGCTTTCCCAAACAACCCGGTGCTCCGCCACCGCTCTCCGTTCATTGGCTCGTGGCCTTTTCCGTTTCCGCCCAGCCCTCCACATCCCACCAATCGGACCCTATGTTCGGGTAAGGGTCCACCCCCGAGACTGTGGCTTCGGCTCCTCTGCCTCCTGCGGCTGCTGCCTCCGCTGCTGCCTCCTCCTTCCCCACCTCCTCCGTCAGGGGAGCGTCTGCGGGGACCTGAGGGGCGGCGGCGGCGGCGGCGGCGGCGGCAGCGGCTGCGAAATGGAGCCGGGGGCCGGTGGACGGAATGCTGCTCGCGAGCAGGGGGCCGGGCCCCCGAGCCCTCTGCAGCCCCGGGAACAGGAGCGGAAGCTGGAGCAGGAGAAGCTGTCCGGGGTGGTGAAGAGCGTCCACCGGCGGCTCCGCAAGAAGTACCGAGAAGGTAAACAGCGAGCCGGGCGGGGGAGGGGCGCCGCGTCCCCCGGTCCCTGTCACCCCCCCCCCGCCTCCATTGAAATCCGAGGGAGCTGCACGTCAGGCGCGGCTGAGCCTGGGCCGCCGCCGCTCGCGCTCCTCCGCCCCCTTCGCCGCGAGGGCCTGCGGCGGAGTTCGGGCCTGTGTCCTCACTCTCCGAGCCCTGTCCCCAGTCGGGGTGCTGAGTGTTGTCACCGCTCGCACACCCTCTCTCCTAGAAGGTAGGGGTCGCTCGCTGCGAGGGACGCGAAGGTAAAAGGCGAAGACAGGTAAAATCCACTGATGAAAGACCGATCGATGGAGAGGCGCTGAGTTTCCCCTCGCTCCCTGGCGCAGGACCAGCCTGTTGTTGCGTTCGCTTGCCGTCAGATCCTCTTTCTAATAACCTCATCCTACACCGTTCCCAGAAGCTTCTTCGCCTCGGCTTGCAGGGCTGCGAAGTCAGCAGGCCTGTTAGCTGACTGCACTTCACTGTTAAAGGGGATCGGGCTGCAGTCAGGCCCCCACACCCATTCTTCGAATGCTTGATCTTCGCGTTTAGGTAGCGAGCTGGGGCAGGTCCTTAAAATGCTGTTTGGTTTTGTAGCCTCCTAAAGACAGGTGCTGAGAAAGTCGACCTTCATGGAAACCTCCTCCATGGAAGATTTTAGGAGAGAGGGAAGAAGCTTTAGTAGCATTGCCTTATCCTGAGTGTTTGCAGTTGGAATCTTCAGTTATCCTCCATGCTTTTAAATACAGGTTTTTGTAGAGCTGTTTTATAAGATTTTGCCTGTGAAAATTCTCAGTATTTTCATGTTCAAGAGAAAGTTTTCTTAAGTATCAGAATGGGGTAATTTTCAACTGGCTCTCGGTTTAACTTAATTGCAAACTAAAAAGTCAATAGCCCTCTGTCGTTAGTTAATAATTTAAGTTAGAAATAAAATTGCAACAGTGAAAGAACAAAAACATCCGAGATCATGTTACTTTTCACTTATATACACTTTTCAGTTACTCTAGAAAGTTAAAACTAAGTGTCTTTGTTCCTTTGAATGTAGTTGATAGGTTTTCTTTCCTTGGCAACTCAAGCCTAGCTTTTAATAGTCTACTTAGCTCTAGGAATGCCTTATAGTTATCAGTTAATAGGTGCCAGTAGAGACTTATCAAGCATAGATAAGATATTGAAATTTGGTTTTAAAAGTGCTTTAAATCCCAACCACAATTTATTCAATAAAATGAGTAGTTACCATAGCAGCAATTGCATCATTCTTGATATTCAGAGAATGCACTTACATAATGGCATTCACTGTAGATTTTTGTGTTATTTGCAGAAAAAAGGAACTAAATGGACGCTTTCCTGCAGTTAATCATGCTATTTTGTTTAAGTGTAAGTGCATATTGTTAAAGAAAACTAGCATATAATTCAGTATCCATTTTTTGCTTTTTATAATAATTTCATTATTCATAGTTCATTTATTCATAAATGAATAGGCTCCATTTAAATTAATACAGTACTAATGTGCTATCATCTCTTCAAGTGCTGCTTGTGCATGTTTAGTTCCTACATGTTTAAACATGTCTTTCAGTCCAGATATTAGCCACAGGAACAGTTGCTTATAAATGAGAATTGGTTGTTGGAAGTTACCAGAGCTGGAATAGATACATGTGGTTCAGAAGTGAATGATCTAGTATGTTGTTGGGCAGGTAAAGTCCTGGCAGTCTAAACATTTGAATCGGATTGTTCTTTAGGCATTTTAATGCCCTGAATTCCATCGGTGCTCTAGATTTCTCTAGGCTTTACTCCAGGGATACACAAAGCCTCATCAGTGGGCTAGTACAATAAATAATCATAATAAGCACACTCTTTTTTTGACATCAGGCAAATCTTAATTATGAAAAGCCTTTCATGAAAAAGCTGATTGTGTGCATGACCCCAAAGAAATAATTTTTAGTGTTCTACTTTGTGCATTTAATATTGAAATACTGATGATCCCCAGTCCGTAGCCATGTTTTGCAAGTTCACTTGCAAATCATAAGATAATATAGTCAACCTACAAAGGCCTATTTAAGTAATAAGTCAACCTACAAAGACCTGTTTAATCAGTAACATACCTGAACTGTTGTACCAATGGAAACTATAATATTTTATAACAATCTTCTTACCAGAGGATGCATTGGAAATTGCACCTTAGAATTTTGGTATATAAGACTAGAAAGATCTTTAGCATCTATTACCAGTTCCTAAACATGGCTGATCCATGTGGTCATTTGTGTGTCTCTTAGTAAATTCCTTCATTCCACCTCACATTGTCTGTAGTTTCAGAATCCCTATCATTAGGTCCTGTAAATTTATCAGCCAGATTTTGGACTAGTGATGTATAGCTCCTTTTTACAGATGAGTAAACTGAGTCCTGAATATATTAAAATAACTTGCTTGAAGCTTGGGTAGTTTATCATTAGCACGATACATATTTTATGGGGATGATAGATTTTCCTTCCCATTTTCAATCTTAATGTTGGTGATTTTGAATGGTAGGATGCAAGGGAAAAGGAACAAGGGGAAATAGCTCTAGAATTTGGATTAGGGACAAGTATATAAAGTGATAGGAATGGGTGATCCATAGGATGGATATGATTAGCTTAGTTGTAGTTATGTGAGGTACAAATTTTTCAGACTGAGATAGTAGGGAAAGAAAGAAATTGAGACAGAAGGAAGATGGCAAAGCAGTAACTGAATAGTGGATTTGAGTGAGAACTGGATAATTCAAGTGTAGGGTTGAAGAATAAGATTTTGCCTTCCCTTATCTCTGGTAGTAGAATTGAAAATGAGGCAGAAAGAAGGGTGCAAATGAGATCTTTTCTCTTGTGACAGGAAAGATTTCACTGTTTCAATCTGTGTTGATGGTGAGGAACAGTGAATAGGGTTATAAACTAGTGGGTAGGTTTAATGTAGTTTTTTATCATTCTCTCCTTACTGTATTTTGCTGCTTGTCCTGTGTCAAAAGGTAACGCTTTTGTGCCAATTTGCATAAAGCTAAAACGAAAATTGGAAGTAAAGGTCAGTGCTTAAGGCAATATTGCATTATCTAAAGTACTTACTAAAAGAAAATGCTAGAGAAATGCCTAACAATGCTGATGAGAAAAAGAGTATTCTGGAGTCAGCTATTTGGAGACCTTCTTTTAGGTTGAGTTTATATAAATGGAATGATTTTGCATTTATATGTATTCTGTCTTTGCTACGCATAATTTTAAAATTTTATGTCCACACAAACCAAACTTATTTTAAATATATCCTAAGAATTATGGACAGTTTATTAAGAAGAAACAGCTGGTTTTATTTTCCAAACAGAGATTTCATTGTTTAATCAGATGTGCCTGAAAAGTACATCTCGTATTGAGGATTGAGCTAGAGGCATTTGTATTTTGAGTTGTCTTTATATGATTTTTTTTCATAATCTGATTCATAAAAACTTTTTTTTGTGTGTGAAATATAAAAGAGGTCATGTAAAAATTCCAAGAAAGAATAAAAGGGTGCAACTCTCGGGAATAAAAGTGTACTCTCCATTCCATTTAATTTTGATTTTTTTACTTGTAGTTTGTATATTTCTTTACTTCAGAAAATTTCACCAGTTTATTTAGTCTCTAAATTTACTTATTGTGCATATCAAAATAGAATAAAACACTTTATCCCATAAACCCATGAAGCTTGTAAATCAGTCAAACAAATAGAATTGCATACTCAACTGTTAATAGTAATGTTTTCAAAGTTAAAGAGTTATGGGTAATCTTTTTGACACTATTGTAATAATGATAACACTATAAAAGTAATTAGATAAAACAGTCTATTGATACAGAAGCAGAAAACACAGGATAGGGTGTTTCTGAAGACTAGGTCCAGGAAAAAAAATGTCACAAAGTTTACCAGTTGTGAGCAAGATTTTAGTGTCAGGGGCTAAATGGCCTAGTTTCAATAATTAATACTTATTGGTTACTCAAATTCATCTTCATTGTTTAAAACAAAAGGTGAACTAGTTGTTTAGAATAAGCTAAAAGTATGTATTTGTTTAGGATAAGCCAGAAGTATCCATTTGTGAATCATTATTCTGTAAGAAACGTAAAGCAAGGTAATGCTGGCAATGGGAAAGTCCTGTGAACTAGAAATAATTTTGAACGAAAGCCAGAATGTCTAAAATGAGTAAATGAATGTAATGTGGGTGTTTTTTCTGAAATACAATTTTGAAACTATTTTAAAAATCAGGATAACAGACCGGCTTTATTTGAACATCCTGAGTTTTCTTCCCATTTGTGTCCATTCAGCATAGCTGTTTTGATATGCTCTGTGACTCTTTGAAACTTTATACAGGTTCTCTTCATTTCACTGTTTTTTCAAGTGAGATTTTGCTGTTTTATTTTTGTGCTTTTCCAAGTCACATGCATTCTGATACAGAATCAGAAACCATTTATGATAGAATCTTTGCCTGCTCGGTAAAATAAATAAGGTAAAGATGCCACAGAAAGTCTAGCTAGCTTTGTCCTGGGGAAATTTTAACTGCCATTCCAGCAGGGGGAAAAATGGCTGAATAATCAGAAACAATAAAAGATAAAGAAATGTTGATGCAGTCAGTTCAGCGAAGGGCAAGTAGGAAATGTGCAATGTATGTTAGCTATTTGCTTTTGTTGTCATTAAGCATCTTTACAGTATATTTTAAAGGTCTTTTTATGCTTCACAAGATAATACTTAAAACTAAAAGTATTGCTACAAATCCTTTGTTTTAGCCAAGATTCCATATCATTATCACTTTTAGAACATTTAAAACACCAGCATCTCTATCTAAAAGCTTCACGGAGTATGCACTGGACAAAGAGTTTGAGCAACACTGAGCTAAAGTACTATAGATTGTGGTAGAAGGAATCTATACTAAAGGAGACTGATTAGGAGGCTTTTATACCAACCTGATCTAGAGTTGATAATATATAAATAGCAGTAGTATTCATGAAAATAGAGAAAGACAAAGTAAACAGTTTCGGTGAAAGTAGAGAGGAAGAAACAAAGATAGGGCCAAGATTTCTTGACTGGGAAGATGTAAATAAATAGTAGCCATTAGAATCCAGTTTGGAAATACCTTGTTCGAGTAGGGGTGGGGTTGGTTAGAACAAGGTAGTCAGTAAGTTGGCTTGTTAGAGGGACAGAGGCAATGGTTTAGTTTGGAATGTTTCCTTTGAAAGTTAAGAATCAGAAGCCCTCTAATGGGAGATTAAGTTTTGAGAGTAGATGAACTGTTCAGAGTAATGATATATGTAATAAGGACAGATCCTTGGAAGGTACTAGTAGTCGGGGGTTGAAAGGCGAAAGTGAAGTCTTCACGTAACACAAGGTATACTACCAGGAACTGAGTTGCTACTGTCTTTGGTGCTAACAGTAGAATTATATCAAATGCTATTTATACTTCATTTAGAGTAAAGATGCTCAAAGTGACATCCTACAATCTTCAAGAAAAGGCAAAAGTATGTTTATTACAACATTGTAAGAAGATAGTGGTTTGCTTTGATTTTTAAGATTCCCAGTCTGTGTTGGCTTAAGTGCAGTATTATTTTGTATGTTATGTTTGTATAATACTTTAAATATGTCTTACTTTTAGTTTTAGATTCCTATGGAAAATTTTTAAAATTTTGATTCCTAGGCTTCCAAAAAACAATCTAATGGATCCTTGATTAGACCCTAAGAATCTGCATACTTAATAATCTTGTGTGACTCTAAGGCAGGTGGTTGTTAAACCACTTCTTGAGAAACGTGTAATTTAAGATTTTCATTAGAAAAAGAAAGTACTTTGATGCTAAAGAACGTGTCCTGAGAGATCCAATTGTATTTTGTCTTCATTCCTTACTCCTGTGCCTATGAAATACTTCATTTCTATAATAAAAGTATTGTATAGATAGAAATAAAGTATCAGGATAACTAAATTAATGTTTTTTCAAAACTAAGTATTCTTGTTGCACTATTATGCAGTCTTTATTTATTTATATTAGGGCTTGTTTATAGCACCTAATGACCTCATTTCTTATGGGGTGTTGACACGTATGTAACACATCATAATTCTTTTTTCATTTCTTTCTTCTCCTGTATCTCCCCTCTTCCTTCATCTCTTCATCCCCTTCCCATTTAAGAAAGATGTTTCCCTACTTCCTGTCTCTTTTAATTTGTTCTTTATTCCTATTTTGGGTTTCTCACATAAGAAAAACCATGTGATATTTAAGTTTGTGTGTCTAGTTTATTTCATTTAACATTATGGTCTCAAGGTGCATCCTTTTTCCTATAAATGACTCTAAGTTTATTCCTTATGAGTAGTAGTACTCCATGCAGCACCATATCCATATAAATAGTTATCTTTAAGTGTTTCCATTGATGTTTATGGTACATATATTATATTTCCATTTGTTGCCATTTGTATAGTGAAAATAGTATAACTATATTAGTATCTAAATAATTTAGGCAAGTTCGTTAGAGGAATCCTGTCATAATGTTCTCTCCTTGCATTATGTTTGTCAATTTAGAAAAATCTTGTGCATGGACAAACCTTTTCTGTCATAGATCTAAAGATTGTTTACCATATCTAGCTAGAATAAATTCAAATAGGACCATTCAGCTTTGTATTAATTACTTTCCCATCATTGAGACAAAATACTCGATAACTGCAGTTTAAAGAGGAAAGGTTTATTTTGGCCCATGGTGTCAATGGGTTCAGTCAATAATTGCTGGCTGAAAGGCTGACTCTAAGACAAAAGAGCATGGTGGAGGATAGCCGCTCAGCCCATTGCAGCCAAGAAGCAGAGGCAGAGAGGAGCCTGGGATAAGAATATACCCTTCCAGGTTATGTTCTCAGTAACCCTGTCCAACTGCGCCGCACCTCTTACTAGCAAGTTATGAATACATCAGTGGATTAGTACTCTCATGTATCCATGATCCGATCACCTTCCCAAAGTTCCACCTGTGAACTTGTGAGAATTTTAGGAAACATTTTAGATCTAAATCATAACAAGCTCTATTTATAAAGTGTTTGCAAGAGCAGTTTCATATACTGTTCAAATTTTAATAATTGACAGTAGGATTGAAACTTTCCTGTTTTATTATCAGATAGTACATTTGGAGCTTCCGTTTTTATTATCCCTTGGTAATTTTATTATTCCTTGGTAAGAGTCTAACCTTCATTAAGTAGCATAACAGTAGAGGTGTTACTTGTAGCTATCCTTAGTGTCTTCAAGGTAGCATAGGAATTGAATAGCTCCTGGATACCATTCTTTATCTCTATCCCAGATTCACATGAATTTTCTAAAATGTTCATCTGATTATAAAATAGGAAAAAGCTGCAAAAAGAGAAACTGGGATGGGGAATGGAGAAAAGAAGGAAGGGAAAAGCAAAAATAATAAAAAATATATATATATGATAATTAGGATAGTTATGCTACCCCTTTCTCTTGGCTTATTGAAAAGAAAGGTTTGTGCTAATATTGTTTGGACAGTTAAATGCCAATATCTTGTATTCTGAGTAACTAACTTAAAGATAACAATACATAATATATTAACCATTGTTTCTCTCTTATTGTTTTGAAATAGTTTTTCTTTCTCTTTAAAATAAAATTAAAAAATCAAAAATAAAAACCTGTTCATCTTTAAATTAGATGTAGTGATATGCTGGAATTTAATAGCATAATGTTTTTTAATGATTTAAATTTCAGGTTAATAAGAGATGAACTGGAATTGTAATCTATGTTTGTCCAGCTCCCAGATTCCCATTTTTTCCCTCTACACTTACATTATAGAAATTGTCTGAAGAGCTTTTCTTTCTGCAACATTGTACTATGAAAATTTCCAGACATTCAGAAAAGTTCAAAGAATGTGACACACATTTATGTATCTAAATTATTATTCATCTGTACTTGCTTCATCAGTTCATGTGTCTCTCCATCCTTCTGTATAACCACAAACTTACCTAATTTTTGATGCAAGTCAAAGAAAGTTGAAAGCATCGATATAAGTCACCCATTAGTTGGAGTTCAGCATTTATTTTCAGTTGTTTTCTTTAGAAATAAGAGTTAAATACAATTGAATGCACAAATTTTAAGTATAACTAGTCAATGGATTTGACAAGTACATATTCTTATATGACCCAAAGAAACAGTATCATTGCCCAAAATATTCCTTCATCTCCTTCTCAGTCAAACCCCATTCCATCTCACAGGTAGAATTTAGATTATCAATTAAGATGGCTTAAAATCATAAATCTCTGGGCCTCTTAAAATAACCTCCTTATAGGTGGTCATTTATACCAGTTTCTTAGACAGTGATCTGAAAAAATGATTTGGATTTTATTAATTGTTACAGTTCCCTTCCCACAAATACACTTTTGTACACCTAGCACCATCTTACCTTCATTATGTTTATCACTTACTAGTTTACTCTAATGTCTTTCTCACTAAACTTAGTTCCTTGAATGGAACTCTGCCTCTGACCTCTAATTTGGTAATCTGATCATCTACAGATAAAGCATCTATGACCCATATTTGACATATACCCATGTCGAAAATCAATTATTGTGAATTTCTAAAAGTTTAGGGTATCTTTATGATATTCAAATATTGGGAGGAGGGGATTGTTCTTTAGAGAACTTGATGGCCCTGAAATTTATTGAAGTAAAATTCAAAATTCTCATTTGGTAACATCATGCTCATGGCATGTAATTGTTAAAGCTTAAATTTATTGAGGTATGTTTCGTATACAATAGAGTGTATTCATTTAAACTATAAAGTATATAATTTTAAGAGTTTTGACAAAAATATGCACCTGTGAAATCATTATCACAATCCAGATACAGAACATTTCTATCCCATCAAATTTCCTCATGCTTCTTTGCAGTGTCTCTACTCTGTCCCACTCTCTCTGGTTGCTACAGATTCATCTCCATTTTCAGAATTTTGTACATAGAAGTATATAGTACATTTTCTTTTCCTTGCACCATTTAAAAACTCAATACTGCATTTTTAATCCTTGGTGTCATAACTTATAAGGCTAAACTAATACCAAGAATTATGGCATATTATTTATATTTTGAGGGATGATTGGCAAATAATTTTATCTGAGGTGTAAAACGTAGTATTTTGGTAGAATTTTGTATAATGATTTCTATGGTGTAGCAGATTAACATGTATCACCTGACATAGTTGCCTTGTGTGGGTAGTCCTTAGCAAATTTCAAGTATACATATTACATCTAGTAATATATGCTAGTTCTCTAGAGTATAATTGGGTTATAACTTAAAGTTTGTACCCTTTGTCCTTTATCTACCTATTTCTTCCATGCTTGCTCAAACCCTGACAAACACTTCTTTGTATTTGTCTAAGATGTACTATTTTAGGTTCCACATATAAGTGATATATCCTATTTGTATTTCCATGTCTGGTGTATATTACTTAGCATAAGGACCTCCATGTTCATCCCCATTATAGAATAATGTTGCATTATACATACCATAATTTATCCAGTGATCCGTTCTTCCACCATGGACACTAGGGTTGCTTCAATATTATATGGCTAGTAGTGCTGTAATGACGTGGGTGTGCACAATTCTTTTCGGTATATTTACAGTATTTTATATTCTTTGAATATTTACCCAGAAAAGTTGCTGAGTCATATGATCGTTTAATTTTTAATTTTTTGAGGAGTCTTTATGTTGTTTTCCGTGATGCCTGTACCTCACCCAGCACTGTGTACAGGCTTTCCTTTATTCTATCTCCAGCACTCGTAGTCTTTTTAATGATAGCCCTCTTATTGTGGTTTTAACTTATGTTTCCCTGAAAACTGGTGATGTTGGCTACATTTTTATGTACTTGTTGGTCATTTATGTGTCTTCTTTGGAAAAATGTCTATTCAAGTAATTTACTCACTTTTAAATAGATTATGTGAATTGAGTTGTGTAATTCCATATGGATATTAACCCCTTATCAAATATGTAATTAGTAAGTACTATTCTTATGTTAAATTGGCCACAGATTTAGGTGTACTAAATTTCTGAATTGGACAGTTATTGAGAGAATATTGTTTTTAATATACTTCTAAATATTAGATGGGCCCAGTGTATAAAAATGTATAAACATTAGCACCACTTGTTTACTTTTTTCACCTTTAAGTAACTCCTCATGTAGTGTGATTGCCAATCATTTTTCCTTACACATTTTCCAAAAGGATCTATATGTGTTATCAGAGAACTGAATAGTGTAGATGTGATCACACTTCTAATTGCAAGTTTTTCTTTTAATGATAAGGCAAAGTGAAATAAAAAGTTTTTAATCAGCTTACAGCGTAGTCTCTAGAAAAATGACTTTGATCTGTTTTTCTCTTTTGTCTTATTTTGAAAATAATAGCTATTTGGAAATACTCAAATTTTACTGTTTTTGATT
>RJWT010011064.1:0-23599 GCA_004365215.1 Cuniculus paca | reverse complement strand
CATGTGAAGCTGAGAAGAATGTATACTCTGATGTCCTTGGGTGCAAAACTCTGTAGACGTCTGCCAGGTCCATTTGTTCACAGGTTTGATTCAGTTCTGTTATTTCTTTGCTGATTTTCTGTCTAGTTTATCTGTCTCTTTGTGTCAAGGGTGTGTTAAGGGCTCTCGTTATAATTGTGTTATTGCTTATTTGATTTTTCATTTCTGTTAATATTTGTTATATAGTTGGGTGCTCCCATATTTGGTGCATATATATTTAGGATTGTTATTTGTTCCTCTTGGAGTTTTCCCCTAACCAGTATGTAGTGACCTTCTTTATCTCTTTTGACCATTATTTGTTTGAAATTCACATAATCTGCTAACAGAATAGCTAGTCCTGCTTTTTTCTGGGTTCCTGTTGCATGGAGTGTTGTTTTCCATGCTTTGATTTTCAGTCTAGGAATTTCCTTTTGGCTTAGATGGGTTTCTTGTAGACAGCATATAGTTGGATGTTGTTTCTTGATCCATTCTGCCAGTCTGTTTCTGTTGATTGGTGAATTGAGGCCATTTACATTAATGGTTATAACTGATATATACTGGATTGTTTTAGTCATGTTATCTTTCTGCAGCGGTTTCTTCACCTTTTCCCTCTACTTAATAGTTTGCCCTGCTTGGTATTCTTCTTCTGTTGATGTTTTTGACATCATAGCTATTTTCATGTCTATCTAGAGTATCTTTCAGTATTCTTTGCAGGGCTGGTTTGGTGGTCATGAAGTTCTTCAGCTACTCTTTGTCATGGAAGTATCTTATTCTTCCATCAATTTTGAAGGATAGTTTTACAGGGTATATCAGTCTGAGTTGGAAGTTGTTTTCCTTTAGGACTTGAAATATTTCACTCCATGCTCTTCTTGACTTCATTGTTTGTGTTGAAAAGTGTGTTGTAATTTTGATGGGCTTTCCTTTCTAGGTGATTTGCTTCTTTTCTCTCACAGCTTTTAATATTCTGTTCTTATGTTGAATTTCTGGAATACTGATAGTTATATGTCTGGGTGTTGATTTATTTTGGTTATGGCTATTTGGAGTTCTATATGCTGCACTTATCTTTATGTCAGTTTCCTTTCCCATGTTTGGGAAATTTTGAGCTATGACTTCTTTAAATAATGATTTTATATTATTTGTGTTTTCTCCTTCTTTTTCCTTTACACCTATTAGTCTTATATTGTTTTTCTTTGCATCATGTTGCAACTGCTGAATTGCTAACTCCTGATTCCTTGTTATTTTTAAAAGATGTTTCCTTTCTTCCTCACTACCTGCAATCATGTCTTCAAGGTCTGAAATTCTATTTTCACATTCATTGAGGTGGCTTTGCTAGCTTTCAATGGCATTCTTGATTTCCTGAATATGTCTTTGGATCTGTTTTATTCATTCTAATTCTTTCTTGTATTCTTCATTCAAGGTTTCCATCCTTTTGCAGTGTTCCTCCATTTTTCCAAGTATATCTTCTTTAGATGTGCTTAGCATTTCTTTCATTACATTTATCATCTCTTGTTTTACCTGGGAAATCGTGTCTAACCTCAGTTCCTTTAAAGTTTCATAGAGTTGTTTCTTTACTTCAATTGCTATCATTTCAGAAGTTTCAGGTGTGTGGCTCATATTTTCTCCTATGTCCATGTCTCTTTGTCTTGTTTGGGAAGGACCAGAGGTGCAGGATTGCATTTTGCTCTTTCATTTTGTCCTTTTTCTGTATTGCACTGTGGGAGGTGCATCCAAAGTGCACAGTTGAGGTGCCAAGGCTAGGTGAAACTCACAACACATGCCTTCAGCTCCAGCCAAGACTACCACTGTGGTTGTTCTGTTGCTTGCTGGTGTCTAGGCTGATCCCAGGCAGGATCCCAGGAAGTTCTGAACTTCTCGGGCCAATGGTGTAGTGGTACAGCCTTTTACCTGTCTGTTGGCAAGGTCCCAAGCTGCACAGCCAGGTGGAATTCACTGTGCGCACCCCCAATGCAAGTGAGGCCCAGAGAAGCAGCTGCCAGGCCATTCCAAACGAATGGGTGAGGCCTAGACAGAACCCCAGAGAGGCCTGAATGGCCTGGACCAATGGGAGTCAGACACAAACCCCCACCAGGCTCCTGGCCAAGTCCCAAGCTGAATGGCTAGGTGGAATTTGCTAGCCACAACCCCAACCCAAGCCAGGCCCAGAGCAGCTGCTCTGGGTGAACAGGCAGGGTGCAGGCAGGCTGGACCCCAGGGATGCCCTCAATATCCATGGCCAACAGGGGCTGGAAGCAGATTTCTTTGGGTCTAGTCACCCATTCCCAAGGTGCACAGCTAGATGGAGATTGCTGTGCTCACCCGGGACCCAAGCCAGGTCCACAGCAGCCGCTGCCACACTGCTCCTGGTGAAAGGGTGGGGCGCAGGTACACAGGGCCCCAGGGATGCCCCAAACATCCGTGGCCGATGGGGGGTGGACACAAACTCCTACCGGTCTCTTGGTGAAGTCCTAAGGTGCACAGCCAGGGTGAACTCGCTGTTTGCACACTCAACTCAGGCCGGGCTCAGAGCAACCCTATTCTTATTTTGCATAGGGTTCTTATGAATGAGTGTTGGACTTTATGAAAATTTTTTTCATCATCTATTGAAATGACCATTTGATTCTTATCTTTGGCTTTATTGATATGGTGTATTATATTTATTGATTTGTGTATGCTGAACCATCCTTGCATTCCTGGGGTGAATCCCACTTGGTCATGGTGTATAATCTTCTTGATGACTTGCTGCATTCTGTTTACCAGTATTTTACTGAGGATTTTTGCGTCTATGTTCATTAGGGAGATTGGCCTGTAGTTCTCTTTTTTGGTTGGGTCGTTCTCTGATTTTGGTATTAGTGTAATACTTGCTTCCAGGAATGATTTAGGGAGACTACCTTCCCTTTCAATTTCATTAAAGAGTTTGAGGAGTGTTGGCATTAAGTCTTCCTTGAATTTCTTGTAGAATTCAGCTGTGAATCCATCAGAACCTGGACTTTTCTTGGTTGGTAAGGTTCTAATTACATTTTGAATTCCCTTAACTGAAATTGGGTTATTCAGTAGTTTTACATCTTCTTGATCCAGTTTTGGTAATTTGTATGTTTCTAGAAATCTTTCCATTTCTTCAGTGTTATCAAACCTATGAGAATAAAGATTTTCGAATTAGGTATTTATGATGCTCTGTATTTCCACAAGGTCTATAGTGATTTCACCCTTTTCATTCCTTATTGCATGGATTTGAGTTGTTTCTTTCCTTTGTTAAATAAGATTGGCTAGGGGCTTATCAATTTTATTTATTCTTTCAAAGAAACAACTATTTGATTCATTGATTCTTTGTATTGTTTTCTTAGTGTCAATTGCATTGATTTCTGCTCTGATCTTTATAATTTACTCCCTTCTTTTGGTTTTGGATTGGACTTGCTTTTCTTTTCCTAGATGTTTGAGGTGTAACATCAGATTATTTGTCTTCATGCCATTTTCTTGAGTTGTGCTTTCACTGAAATAAATTTCCCTGTGAGTACTGCTTTCATTGCATCCCACAGATTCTAGTAAGTTGTATTTGTATTTTTATTTGCTTGTAGAGATTGTTTAATTTCCTCTGTGACCCACTGATTTTTCAGGCGTGTATTATTTAATTTCCATGTGTTTACAGAGTTTTTGCAGTTTCTTTTGTCATTAATTTCCAGTTTGATGGCACTATGATCAGATAGCATGCATTGGACAATTTTGATTCCTTTACATTTACTTAAGCATGTTTTATGGGCTAGTATATGGACTATTCTAGAGAATGTACCATGTGAAGCTGAGACGAAGGTGTACTCTGATGTCCTTGGGTAGAAAACTCTGTAGACATCTACCAGGTCCATTTATTCACAGGTTTGATTCAATTCTGTTATATCTTTGCTGATTTTCTATTTACTTGATCTGTCTCTTTGTGTCAAGGGTGTGTTAACATCTCCCATTATAGTTAGTTATTGCTTATTTCATTTTTCATTTCTATTAATATTTGTTTTATATAGTTGGGTGTTCCCATATTTGGTGCATATATATTTAAAATTGTTATTTCTTCCTCTTGGAGTTTTCCCCTTACCCATATGTAGTGACCTTCTTTATCTCTTTTGACCATTCTTGGGTAGAAGTTCATGTTGTCTATGAACAGAATAGCTACCCCTGCTTTTTTTTTGGTTCCTGTTGCATGGATTATTGTTTTCCGTCATTTGACTTTCAGTCTATGAATTTTCTTTTAGGTTAGATGGTTTCTTATAGACAGCATACAGTTGGATGTTGTTTCTTGATCCATTCTGCCAATCTGTTTCTTTTGACTGGTGAATTGAGGCCATTTACATTAATGGTTATAACTGATATATACTGGCTTATTTTTGTGATGGCATCTTTCTGCAGTGGATTCTTTACCTTCTCCCTCCATTTAATTGTTTACCCTGCTTTGTGTTCTTCTTCTGTTGATCTTCTTGATGTCATAGCTATTTTCATGTCTCCCTGGAGTGTCTTTCAGTATTCTTTGCAGGATTGGTTTGATGGCCGTGAAGTTCTTCAGCTGTTTTTTGTCATGGATGTCTCTTATTTCTCCATCAATTTGGAAGGACAATTTTGCAGGGTACATCAGTCTGGGTTGGAAGTTATTTTCATTTAGGACATGAAATACTTCACTCCTTGCTCTTCTTGACTTCATTGTTTGTGTTGAGAAGTCTGCTATGATTGTGATGGGCTTTTCTTTATAGGTGATTAGCTTCTTTTGTCTAACAGCTTTTAGTATTCTGTTCTTATGTTGAATTTCCAGGATGCTGATTATTATAGTCTGGGTGTTGATTTATTTTGGTTATGGCTAATTGGAGTACTATATGCTTCACTTCTCTGTATATCAGTTTCCTTTCCCATGTTTGGGAAATTTTCAGCTATTACTTTGAGTAGCATTTTTGCATGATTTGTGTTGTACCCTTCTTTTTCATTGACACCTATCAATCATATTTTTTTTGCATCATCGTGCAACTGCTGAATTGCTATTTCCTGATTCCTTGTTATTTTTAAAAGACCTTTCCTTTGTTGCTCACTAGCTGCAATCATGTCTTCAAGGTCTGAAAGTCTATCTTCACATTCATTGAGGTGGTTTGCCAGCTTTGATGGCATTCTTGATTTCCTGGATATCTCTTTCAATCTGTTTCATGCATTCTGATTCTTTTTTGTGTTGTTCATTCAAGGTTTCTATTCTTTTGCGGTGCTCCTCTATTTTTCCCACTGTATCTTCTTTAGATGTGTTTAGCATTTCTTTCATTACATTTATCATCTCTTGTTTTACCTGGGAGACCATTTCTAATCTCAGTTCCTTTACAGCTTCATGGAGTTATTTCTTTACTTCAGTTGCTATCATTTCAGAAGTTTCAGGTGTGTGGCTTATACTCTCTTCTATTTCTGCGTCTCTTTGGCTTGTTTGGGATTGACTGGAGATGTGATATTGCATTTTGCTCTTTCATTTTGTCATTTTTCTGTACTCCCCTGTGGCAGGTGAATCCAATGTCTCAGTTGTTTCCTGAGTTGAGGATTGCTGTGTGTATTGCAGGGAAATTACTCAGTTGAGATGGGGTGTTAGGCAGGCCTTGGCATATACTGAGGGGTACTTGACTTTGTATGCCATGTCTCCTGGCTGTTTCAGGAGGCAGAGCAGAGCCCCCAAGTTACCATGCAAGGTTAAGAGGCTCCAAGGCTAGGTGAAATTGAGATTGCACACCTTCAGCTCTAGCCTGGCCTGCCACTGCAGCTGCTCTGCTGCTCAGGGGGCCTGGGCAGAGACCAGGCAGGACCCAAGGGATGCTCCAAACATCTGGGGCTGATGGTGGAGTTGGCATGGGTCCCTACCAGGCTGCTCGTGAGGTCCCAAGCTTCACAGCTAGGTGAAATTATCTGTGCATGCTTTCAGCTCATGCCAGGCCCAGAGCTGTGGCTGCTATACTACTCCAGGTTGGCTGGATGAGCCCAAGGAGGACCCCAGGGACATTAAAAATGTCCCATGCTGATGGTGGGATTGGCATGGGTCCCTAATGGTCTGCTCATGAGGTCCCAAATTGCATGGCTAGGTGAAATTTGCTGTGCTTGCCTTCAGCTCCTTCCAGGACCTGAGCTGCAGCTGCTACACTGTTCTGGGGTTGCTGGGTGGAGTCGAGACAGGACCCCAGGGATGCTCCAAATATCCAGGGCTGAGAGCAGAGTTGGTGTGGGCCCCCACCAGGCTGCTTGAGAGATCCTAAGCTGCATGGCTAGGTGAAATTCACTGTGCACACCTTCATCTCAACCCAGGCCCTGAGCTGTGGCTGCTACACTGGTCTGGGTGGCTGGGCAGAGCCCAGGCAGGACCCCAGGGACACTCCAAATGTCCATGACTGAGAGTGGAGTTGGCATGGGTCCCTACCAGGCTGCTCATGAGGTCCTAAGCTGCATGGCTAGGTGAAATTTGCTGTGCATGCCTTCAGCTCTTGCCAGGCCCTGAGGTGGGGCTACTATGCTGCTCTGGGGTGGCTGGGCAGAGCACAGGCAGGACCCCAAGGATGCTCCAAATGTCCTGGGCTGATGGTGGAATGGGCGCAAATCCCTACGAGGCTGCTTGAGAGGTCCCAAGGTGCATGGCTAGGTGAAATTTGCTGTGTGCACCTTTGGCTCAGGCCAAGCCCAGAGCTGCAGCTGGTACACTTAATCTATTTTTCTTTTTGAAGTTTTTTTTGAACCGAGAATCAAACACAGGACCTCCCACTTGACCAGGCAGGTACTGCACCTCTGAGCTATATTCCTAACCCCTTTTTAAAAATAATTCTTTTTTTTTGTAGTGGGAATTGAACTCAGGACCTTGCACTTGCTAAGCAAGCATTGTGCCACTGAGCTATATCCCTGACCAAAAACAAAACAAAACAAAACAAAACAATCTAACCCATGGGGGAAACAGTCATGGAAGAGCACCTAGGTCACTACCATTATATCCCATAACTGGCCAGCATCTGCTCCACTGTCTGCCAACATGCCAAACCTGTGCTGCTCAAAATAGTCTGCTTCAGAGGCCTAACCCTTCTCCGGGGATCCAAAGGACTGTGACATCACATTTTGAAGATATACAACTAGACTTCACAGAAGCCAAACCTAACAAAGGACACAGATATTTTTGGACCTAGTCTGTTCTTTCTCTGGCTTAGTACTAGCTTTCCCACCCAAATAAAAAATTCTCTGAGGTCAGTCAAGCATTGCTCCAAGAAATTATTCCCAGATATAAACTCCCTGTGTCCATAGGAAATGACAATGACCTAGCCTTTGTGACAGAAATAATTCAAAACCTTACCAAACTGCTCCAAATAAAATAAAACTTGCATACTGCATATCGGCCTCAGAGCTCTGAAGAGGCAGAACAGATAAACCAGACCTTGAAGACAACTTTAAGTTCTGCCATGAAACAGCCCCATGACTGACCTTCATTGTATGATTCTTCTTCATGTTTGATGCTCACCTAGACCCTCTATATTCACCCTCACAGCTGTTAAAGTTGCAGAGATCCAGCCTTGGCTACATCGCACCCACATCAAGAGAGCCTACCTGGCCATCACTGGGGATTGGAAGGCATCACCTGATCCAGACAACCCCTTGAAGACCACCCTCCATCACCAGAGAACTCCAAGCCCTGCTTCTGTCATGCCCAGAATTTGATAGGTCTACACACAGCCAAAGACAGAGGATACCAATTTTGGGATGTTTTATTGGCCTCCCCCCCTTTTCCTAGGACTCTTTTTGCTCTAATCTTGCTTTTTCCCCTAGGACTCTGGACCATCACACTCACTAACTGGAAAAACTTTTTTTTATTTTTGTCTTTTTGAGACAGGGTCTCGCTATGCAGTTCAGGCTGGCCTTGGGCTCATTTTGTAGCCCAGGCTGGTCTTGAACTTCAACGATCCTCCTGCCTCAGCCTCCCAAGTGCTGGGATTACAGGAGTACGCCACCATGCCTGGATGGAAAAACTTTTTTAAAAAGTGCATATTTTTACTGTTGTACTGATTGTCAGTCTTGGGATTAGTTACCCTCAGCTGTTTCCAGGAGCAATAGAAAAACACCTAACCTTACATGTTACTGCTACTGACAAGCCTATAACTCTCAAATTTGATGCTTGCCTTATTACCTTATTTTCCAGGCCTAAACCTCAGAGCCTAAACCAGGCTTGTCAGACTGTAGCCCTGCTCTTTCTGGTATCCCTATCCCAGTCAGCCTCCTTGCTCAGTCAGGCCACCCAACTAAAACCAGTAGTTCAACACATGCATCAGAGGAAGTGGAAACACTGGCCCCAATGTAGGTGACGCTTCAGGATGTATGTTCCCTAAGAAACTTCACTGACTTAACCTTGACTTAGCCTGTGGATCTCACCACTCCATGTGGATATATCTGGTGGTCATGTAACAAATCTCTGTACCCAGTGCTTCCCAATGATTGGATTGGAACCTGTGCCCTAGTCCAGTTGATTATTCCATTTACTATATCTTAAAGGCCAATCTCTTCTCCTGATCATTCCCATGAATCCAGAAAACACCACTTAATAAATCAGCCCCGGATTCCTTGATTCTGCTATCTACATGGATACAATCGGGGTCCCATGAGGAGTCCCCAGTGAATTTAAAACTCAAAACCAAGTAGCTGCAGGATTTAAAAGTTCACTGTTCTGAATGGTAACTACCAACAAAAATGTATATTAGATAAACTATATTTAACATAGCCTAAAAAGTAGAATTGCTCTGGATATGATTCTAACAGGAAAAAGGTAGCATTCAAGAGAGACCTCCAGGATATCCCAGTTTGATGTATTAAGCCCTGCCTACACTCAGCAACCCTTAATAGGCTAAAATGATGCCCCTCGGAATCCTTGATCATCAAGAGAGGGGAATAAAGCAGAAATTCTGACATAACTGCAGACATATCATCCAATAAAATCAGAGCTATTATGTTCTCTGCCACTGAATTCAGATAAATCATTATTTGTTAGTGACAGATTTTTCCTAGAAAGTGCCTCCCTTTGGCGCTGGACAGTGTCTCCCCAGTTCTCACGAACCCAAACGTCAAACCTCCCACTTTTTGCACGTGCATAAAAGCTCCCCCAATCAGCTGTGTTTCTGCCTGCCCCTTTAGCTCTGCATCTGTCAAATTCCAAATAAAGCCCGCGATTCTTTTCCTGAAGCGTCCAGGGTGGTTGGCTCTCTTCACCAGCCCTCCTGTGTCCTCAATACAGGCGTCTTTTCTTTCTTTCTTTCTTTCTTTCTTTCTTTCTTTCTTTCTTTCTCTTTCTTTCTTTCTTTCTTTTGTTTTTTCTCTTTTTCTCTCTCACATGTTGGATGAACAAACATTAGCAAATTGAAATTTCCATGAGTGTGCTAAAAACAAGTTTGCTACATACAGCTGTGTTTATCACAAGATATCCATTGTACCATGGCCTTTACCTATTTTTTCTGTAACTCCTGCTTGCCACCCTACAAAAAACACAAACTGTCTATAATCAGTGCCTCAGACTTTGGAGGTTACTCCTCTGGGGTCTGCCAATGTTAAATAAAATTTCATTTCTTCTCCTGAGCTCCTGGCTGCTGTTGACTCAATTTTCCTGCACCAACATGTCAGATCTGAGAAAAGTAACTGTATTTTGATGAATTTGTGTGACCTTTATATACTGACTTTTGTCTTTCCCAGATATATGACATTTTTTATTTAGTAATTCTCAGTTTGTTGGTAATCTTTAGATGTTTATTATATTAAAATCACCTAAAATATATTGAATTGTTATGTATACCTTCAATACATGTGAATGATTCTGACTTATGCCTTTTGTATTGTGGTATCACTGATTAATATTGAATCATGAAACAACATCAGAATACACATTCTTCTCAGCTGCACATGGGACTTTCTCTAAATAGACCGTATATAAAACCATAGAACATGCTTAAGTAAATGCAAATGAATTGAAATTTTCCCATGCATATTATCTGACCATAGTGCAATGAAATTTGAAATCAATGGCAAGAGAAAGTGCAAAAACTCCATAAACACAAGAAAATTAAATAACACCCTCCTAAACAACCAATGGGTCACAGATGAAATTAAAATAGAAATTAAACAATACAGACAATTAAAAAGGCAAATACAACATGCTGGAACCTGTGGGATGTAAATAAAACAGCCCTAAGTGGGAAATTTATAGTGGTGAATTCTCACATCAAAAACAAAATGATGTCCCTTTAACAAAGGATTACTATCAAGAACATACAAAAAACTAAAAAAAATCAGTTCACCAAATTTAAACACAATCCAAAAATGGGCATCTGATGAATACACACTTCTCAGATGAAAAAGTTCAAACAGCAAATAAATATTATATGAAAAGTTCAATATCACTGGTCATTTGAGAGATGCAAATTAAAACAACACTGAGATTCCACCTCACCCCAGAAAGAATGACTACTATCAAGAAAACCAATAACAAGTGCTGGAGGGGCTGTGGGGGAAAAGGAACACTTCTCCACTCTTGGCAGGAATGTGGACTGGTGCAGCCAAACTGGAAATCAGTATGGAGATTCCTCAAAAAACTAGGATTACAGGTCCCATTTGACCCAGCTATTCCCCTTCTGGGTATATTTCCAGGAAAAAAAAAACATCATACCACAGCAATATACGTTCACCCATGTTCATATCAGCACAATTTGTAATAGCTAGATCTTGGAAACAACCTGAATACCCATCAACTGAAGAATGGATAAAAAAGATGTGGTACTATTATACAATGAAGTACTACACAGTCATAAAGGACAAACTTGACTTTTTTATTTTTTAAAGCAAATAAAACAAAACAAAACAAAACAGAACAAAGCAGATCAGAGCAGAACAATGCAAGCACTATAGGACTTCAAAACAAGACAACAGGAAATCAACAGTGGCTACCATAATGTCCTTGTTTTCTTTGAAATAGTTGTTTATACCTCAAATTTGACATTTTTATAGGTAAATAGATGCAACACGAGTCCATACTTATAAGTGAAATAAAGCAGACATGCATGTGTAAACATCATATTATCTATGTGAGAAACTGAAACAATATACAAAAGTAGTTTTACAAACAATAAGGTTTTTTTGCCACAATGTCTCAGAATTACCTCAAGATGTTAACTCTCTGTAACTTGCAAGTTTAATGCAATCCAGTGAAGAATTCAATGAGCTTTCCTTTTTTTTTAACCATTGACATGACTTAGAAAAGTTGGTGAACATTACCAAGAATAACTAGGAAAATACCAAAAAGGAAGAGCAGCTGTGGTGTGAAGATGTACTATGAGGTACAACCAAAAAATATAGTGAAAGTTTAAATTAAAAATTATTGCAGAGAAAAAAAACAACAGAATGGGCACAAATAACCTAATGTTACACCTCAAGCTTCTAGAAAAAGAAGAGCAACTCAAACCAAAAGTCCATACAAGGACAGAAATTATAAAGAAGAGAAGAAATTAATACAATTGAGAAGAAATTAATACAATTGAGACTAAGAAACAATACAAAGAATCAATGAATCTGATAGCTGGTTCTTTGAAAAATTAAATAAACTGGTAAACTCTTAGCCAATCTTATAAAAAAAAGGAATAAAAGACCCAAATTCAGCAGACCCATGCAGAACTCAGGAAGAGAAAGAAAAGTCAGATAGCAACTGCCAGGAATCAGCCATGCTGGGACTGGGAGGAGCTGATCAAGGATCCAACTAGCCAGCATTTCTGGTAAGCTGCACAGACCATGCAGGACCCAGGAAGAGAAAGAAAAGTCAGCAACTCCCAAGAATCAGCCATGCTGGGACTGGGAGGAACCAATCAAGTATCCAACTAGCCAGTCTTTCTGGTAAACCACACAGACCATGCACAACCCAGGAAGAGAAAATCAGTTCCTCCTGTAAGCCTACTGGTGTGCAGGCTGAAAATCACCAAACTCTCTCACCCCATAAGCCACCAGCTGGTTTGGAGGTCAGCCTGAGCTGATAGCAACTGAGGTACAAAAAGCACCTGAAGGATTGTATTGTTTGGTTGAATTTACAAGCATGGGGCTGACAGTCTGAGTATGCATAGGGAGGATAACAGTATGCAATATGGCAAATATGGGGGATTTTTTCTGTCTTGTTTTGAAGTGGAATAATGTTCTCACAGTTTTATTTTGCTGTACTCAATATTCTGTTTTGATTGGTCTTATTCTGCTTTGTTTTGGTCTGATTTTGTTATAACTGATGGAATGGAAAACTACTGTGAAGATAACAAGATGTACTAGAGCAACCATTGTTGTTTTCCCATTACCCTGCTTTGATATTCTGTACCAATTTCACTGCTATGTTTTGATTGGACTTATTCTGTTTTGTTTTGTCTTGTTGGGTTTTACTATCTTTAAAAAAAATTTCAAAGACCCAAATTCATGCAATGAGGAATGAAAAGAGAAAAATCACTACAAATCCTGTGGCAATTCAGATGCTTATCAATACCTACTTCAAGAATTTTACTCTCATAGCATGGGAAACACAAAAGAAATGGACAGATTCCTAGATAACTATAAAATACCAAAGTTGAATAAAGAAGCTACAAAATTCTGAATAACTTAGTACCAGTGAATGAAATTGAAAATGTACTTACAAACTTAACAGCAAAGAGAAGCTCAAATCCTGATGGATTCACTGCAAAATTCTACAAGAAATTTGAAGATTTAATGCAATACTCCTCAAACTCTTTAATGATATTGAAAAGGAAGCAATACCCTTTCACTCATTCCTGAAGGCAAGTATTATCCTGATACTAAAATCAGTGAAAGACCCAACCAAAAATGAGCACTACAGGTCAGTTTCCCTAATGATCATAAATGCAGAAATCCTCAGTAAGACACTAGCAAACAGGATGTAGCAAATTATCAAGAAGATTATACACCATGACCAAGTGGGATTCTCCTAGGAATAACAAATCAACAAATGTAATACACCATATTAAAAGAGCCAAGGACAAAAATCACATGATCATCTCGATATAGGCATAAAAAGCTTTTGAAAAAGTCCAACATCCATTCATAATTAAAAAAAAAACTACAGAAAATTGGAATAGATGGTCTTTACCTCAATCTGATAAAAGCTGTCTATGACAAACCAACAGCCAACATCATACTAAGTGGACAAAAACTGAAACCTTTCTCTCTAAAATCAGAAACAAGACAAGGATTTCCACTGTAACAGGTCCTATTCAATATACTACTGGAAACATTAGCCAGAGTAATTAGACAAGACAGAGAAATAGAATGACTAAGGATAGGAAAGGAACAAGTCAAATTATTACTATTCTCAAATGACATGATACTCTACATTGAAGACACGAAAAACTCCATGAAAAGACTTCTAGATTTAATAACCTAATTCATTTGTGTAACTGGATGCAAAGTCAACACTGAAAAATCATTAGCATTCCTTTTTTTTGTACTGGGGATCAAACTCATGACCTCATGCTTACCAAGCAAACACTTGAACCACTGAGCCAAACGCCTGGCCCAGCATTCCTGTACACAAACAACAAATTCAATGAAAGACTAATTAAGGAAACAATACCCTTCCCAATAGCATAAAAAAATGAAATACTTTGAAAACGGTCCAACAAAGGAGGTAAAAGTTCTCTACATTGAAAATTATAGTACTTCAATAAAGGAGATCAGGCCCGTTCACTGGGAGGAGCATGGCAGCAGCTACTCTGGGCCCGGCTTGGGTTGGGGGTGAGAACAGCGGAATCCACATAGCTGTGCAGCTTGGAACCGGGCAACGAGACCCATAGAAATCTGCGCCCATCCCCCATCAGCCATGGACGTTCGGAGCATCCCTGTGGTCCTGCCTGCGCCCCACCCACTCACCTGGAGCAGCCCAACAGTGGCTGCTCTGAGCCTGGCTTGAGTTTAGTGTGTGAACAGTGAGTTCTGCCTGGCCGTGCAGCTTGGGACTTCACCAAGAGACTGGTAGGAATTTGTGTCCATCCCCCATTGGCCACAGACGTTCGAGGCGTCCATGGGGTCCTGCCTGCACCCTGCCCATCCACAGGGAGCAGTGTGGAGGTGGTTTCTCTGGGGTCACCTTGGGTTGGGGGCGAGCCCAGCAAACTCCACCTAGCTATGCACCTTGGGAAGGGGCGACCAGACCCATAGAAATCTGTGCCCATCTCCTGTCAGCCATGGACATTTGGGGCATCCCTGGGGTCCTGCCTGGGCCCCACCTGTTCACCCAGGGCAGCCCAGCAGCAGCTGCTCTGGGCCTGGCTTGGGTTAGGGGCATGGCCAGCGAGTTCTACCTAGCCGTTCAGCTTGGCACTTTGCCAGGAGCCTGGTGGGGGTTGGTGTCCATGCCCCATTGGCCCAGGACATTCAGGGCATCTCTGGGGTCCTGCCTGGGCCCCACACATCCACCCAGAGCAGCCTGGAAACTGCTTTTCAGGGCCTGGATTGACTTGGGGGACCACACAGTAAATTCCCCCTGGCTGTGAAGCTTGGGACCTTGCCAACAGACAGGTAGACATTTGCACCCCCCCAATCAGCCCAGGAAGTTTGGAGCTTCCCTGGAATCCTGCCTAGACTCGATCCAGACACTGCCCAGGAAAAGAACAGCCACAGTGGTACTCTTCGCTGGAGCTGAAGGTGTGCGTTATGAGTTTCACCTAGCCTTGGCACCTCAACTGTGCACGTTGGATTCACCTCCCACAGTGGAATACAGGAAAATGACAAAACAAAAGAACAAAATGCAATCTTGCACCTCCAGTCCTTCACAAACAAGCCAAAGAGACACGGACATAGAAGAAAATAAAAGCCACATACTTGAAATTTCTGATATGATAGCAACCAAAGTAAAGAAACAACTCTATGAAACTTTAAAGGAACTGAGGTTAGAAATGATTTCCCAAGCAAACCAAGAGATGATAAATGTAATGAAAGAAATGTTAAGCACATCTAAAGAAGATATAGTTGGAAAAGTAGAGGAACACTGCAAAAGGATGGAAACCTTGAATGAAGAATACAAGAAAGAATTAGAATGCATGAAACAGATTCAAAGAGATAGCCAGGAGATCAAAAATGCCATTGAAAGCTAGCAAAGCCACCTCAATGAATGTGAAAATAGAATTTCAGACCTTGAAGACATGATTGCAGCTAGTGAGGAAGAAAGGAAACATCTTTTAAAAATAACAAAGAATCAGGAGTTAGCAATTCAGTAGTTGCAAGATGACGCAAAGAAAAACAATATAAGACTAATAGGTGTAAAGGAAAAAGAAGGAGAAAACACAAATGATATAAAATCACTAAAGAAGTCATAGCTCAAAATTTCCCAAACATGGGAAAGGAAATGGACATACAGATAAGTGAAGCATATAGAACTCCAACTAGCCATAACCAAAATAAATCAAACCCAGACATATAATTATCAGCATTCCAGAAATTCAACATAAGAACAGACTATTAAAAGCTGTGAGAGAAAAGAAGCAAATCACCTACAAAAGAAAGGCCATCAGAATTACAGCAGACTTCTCAACACAAACAATGAAGTCAAGAAGAGCATGGAGTGAAGTATTTCAAGTCCTAAAGGAAAGCAACTTCCAACCCAGACTGATGTACCCTGCAAAACTATCCTTCAAAATTGATGGAAGAATAAGACGCTTCCATGACAAAGAGCAGCTGAAGAACTTCATGACCACCAAACCAGCCCTGCAAAGAATACTGAAAGATACTCTAGATAGACATGAAAATAGCTATGATGTCAAAAACATTAACAGAAGAAGAACACCAAGCAGGGCAAACAATTCAGCAGAGGGAAAAGGTAAAGAAACCACTGCAGAAGGATAACATGACTAAAACAAGCCAATATATATATATATCAGTTATAACCATTAATGTAAGTGGCCTCAATTCACCAATCAAAAGGAACATTTTGGCAGAAAGGATCAAGAAAAAACACCCAACCATATGCTGTCTACAAGAAACCCATCTAAGCCAAAAGGAAATTCCTAGACTGAAAATCAAAGCATGGAAAACAACACTCCATGCAACAGGAACCCAGAAAAAAGCAGGACTAGCTATTCTGTTAGCAGATTATGTGAATTTCAAACAAATAATGGTTAAAAGAGATAAAGAAGGCAACTACATACTGGTTAGGGGAAACTGCAAGAGGAAGAAATAACAATCCTAAATATATATGCACCAAATATGGGAGTACCCAACTATATAAAACAAAGATTAATAGAAATGAAAAATCAGATAAGCAATAACACAATTATAACGGGAGACCTTAACACACCCTTGACTCAAAGAGACAGATCAACTAGACAGAAAATCAGCAAAGAAATAACAGAACTGAGTCAAACCTGTGAACAAATAGACCTGGTAGATGTCTACAGAGTTTTGCACCCAAGGACATCAGAGTATACATTCTTCTCAGCTTCACATGGTACATTCTCTAGAATAGACTATATATTAGCCCATAGAATATGCTTAAATAAATGTGCAGGAATCAAAATTGTCCCATGCATACTATCTTATCACAGTGCCATCAAACTGGAAATTAATGACATAAGAAACTGCAAAAACTCCATAAACACATGGAAATTAAATAGCACACTGCTGAATAATCAGTAGGTCACAGAGGAAATTAAAGTGGAAATCAAACAATATGTACAAGCAAAGAAAATACAAATACGACTTACCAGAATCTGTGGGATGCAATGAAAGCAGTCCTCAGAGGAAAATTTATTGCGGTGAATTCCCACATCCAGAAAATGGAACAACTACAAAGAAACAATCTAGTGTTACACCTCAAATATCGACAAAAAGAAGAACAAGCCCATCCAAAGCCAAAGAAGGGAGGAAATTGTAAAGATCAGAGCAGAAATGAATGCAATTGAGACTAAGAAAACAATACAAAGAATCAACAAATCAAAGAGCTGGTTCTTTGAAAGAAGAAATAAAATTGATAAGCCCTTATCCAACCTTATTAAAAAAGGAAACAGAAAACTCAAATCCATGCAATAAAGAATGAAAAGGGTGAAATCACTACAGACCCGGTGGAAACACAGAAGATCATCAATACCTGTTCCAAAAATCTTTACTCTCATAGGTTCAATAACACCGAAGAAATGGACAGATTTCTAGAAACATATCAATTACCAAAACTGGATAAATAAGAGGTAAAACTACTGAATAACTCAATTTCAGTTAAGGAAATTGAAAATGTAATTAGAACCTTACCAACAAAGAAAAGTCCAGGTCCTGATGGATTCACAGCTGAATTCTACACGAAATTCAAAGAAGACTTAATGCAAGCACTCCTCTAACTTTTCAATGAAATTGAAAGGGAAGGAAGTCTCCCTAAATCATTCCTGGAAGGAAGTATTACCCTAATACCAAAACCAGAGGAAGACCCAACCAAAAAAGAAAACTACAGACCAATCTCCCTAATGAACATAGATGCAAAAATCCTCAATAAAATACTGGCAAACTGAATGCAGCAAGTCATCAAGAAGATTATACACCATGACCAAGTGGGATTCATCCCAGGAATGCAAGGATGATTCAACATGTGCAATAAATGTAATACACCATATCAATAGAGTCAAAGATAAGAACCACATGGTCATTTCAATAGATGCAGAAAAAGATTTTCATAAAGTCCAACATTCATTCATAAGAACCGTACAGAAAATGGAAATAGATAGCCTTTATGACAATCTGATAAAAGCCATCTATGACAAACCAACAGACAGAATCACATTAAATAGTCAAAAACTGAAAGTTTTCACTCTAAATTCGGGGACAAGGATGTCCACTACTACCATTCCTATTCAATATAGTGTTGGAAACATTAGCCAGAGCAATTAGACAAGAGACAGAAATCAAAGGAATAAGAATAGGAGAGGAAGAAGTTAAGTTATCACTATTTGCAGATGACATGATACTCTACATAGAAGACCCACAAAGCTCCATATAAAGACTTCTGAATGTCATAACCAGATTCAGTAATGTAGCTGGATACAAAGTCAATACTCAGAAATCAGTCACATTCCTGTACACAAACAACAAATTCAGTGAGAGAGAATTAAGAGAAACCACACCCTTCACAATAGCATCCAAAAAAATGAAATACTTAGGAATCAACCTAACAAAGGAAGCAAAAGATCTATTCAGTGAAAATTACAGTACTCTGAAAAAAGAAATCAAAGAGGATCTCAGAAAATGGATAGACATTCTGTATTCATGGATAGGAAGAACAAACATTGTGAAAATGGCCATTCTCCCAAAATTATTATACAGATTTAATGCAATTCCCATCCAAATACCACTAGCATACCTCACACATCTAGAGAAATCATTCTTAAAATTCATGTCGAACCAGAAAAGACCTAGAATAGCAAAGGCACTTCTGGATAACAAGGGCAGGACAGGAAGCATCACAATCCCAGACTTGAAATTATACTACAAAGCTACTGTAATCAAATCAGCATGGTACTGGAATCAAAACAGACCTGAGGATCCATGGAATAGATTAGAAGATACAACCCCAAGTAGAAACACACTCAGCCACCTTATCTTTGACAAAGGGGCCAAACATGTTCACTGGAAGAAAGCCTCTTTAATAAATGGTGCTGGAAAAACTGGCTTTCCATATGCCAAAAACTGAAATTAGACCCAAGCCTGTCACCAGGCACTAAAGTCAAAATGGATCAAAGATCTAAATATTAAAACAGAAACACTAAATCTGCTGGAAAACAAAGTAGGTAGAAATCTTGAAACCATAGGGGTAGGTGGAGAATTCATGAACAAAAGTCAAAGTGCATGGGAAATACTTCCCAGAATCAACAATTGGGATCTTGTCTTGTTAAAAAGTTTTTGCATGTCAAAAGAAATCTCCAACAGAGTGAAAAGAAAACCCACAAATTGGCAAAAAGTTTTAGTCAACAGCTCTTCAGGTGAAAGTCTTCTATCTAGAATGTATAAAAAATTAAAAAATATCAGGCCCTCGAAATTCAAAGACCCAGTCCAGAAATGGGCATCTGAGATGCAAACACACTTTTCAGCTAAAGAAATATGAATGGCAAATAAATACATGAAAAAATATTCAGTATCATTGGTCATTAGAGAAATGTAAATTAAAACAACTCTGAGATGTCATCTCACTCCAGAAAGAATGGCCAAGATCAAGAAAACCACCAACAATAAATACTGGAGAGGCTGTGGAGAAAAAGGAACCCTTCTCAACTGTTGTGGGAGTGCAGACTGGTGCAACCACTGTGGAAATCAGTCTGGAGGTTCCTCAAAAAGCTAGGATTGGAAGTCCCATTTGACCCAGATATTCCACTTCTGGTTATATTCCCAGCAGAAGTGAAATCATGTTACCACAGTGATGTATGTGCACCCATGTTTTTAACAACACAATTTGTAATAGCCAAATCTTGGAAACAACCCAAATGCCCATCAATCAGGGAATGGATAACAAAAGATGTGGTACTTTTATACAATTGAGTATTATTCAGCTATAAAAAAGATCACATTGAGGCTTTTATAGGTAAATCGATGTGACTCGAGACCATACTCATAAGTGAAATAAACCAAACACACATGTGTAAACACTGCATCGTCTCCCTAGTCTAAGAATTTGCAAAACTCAATGAGATACAAAATTCCCAATAAATATGGAGAAAAGGTTGTGAAGTCCAATGGTGCTTTTATTCTTTGATTTGATTGGTTTAAGTCTCTTTCCTACTATTTGATTGCAATATGTGAGAAGATAGGAACAGCTCTTTTGAAAAATGGGACATTAAGGTAGGCATTGCTGGTTTCTTGTTGTCTGACTTGAAGGCCTGTAATGCTCTTTTATCTGGTTTTATATTACTTTTTTTGTTTGAGTTTATTGCCTGTAAATGTATGAACAACCATTCTGAAGAAAGCAAGAAACACTAGGGTAACCATTGTTAATCTCCTGTTGTTATGTTTTGAAAACCTGTATTGCTTGCAGTGTTCTGTTCTGAAATGCTATATTATGTTTGATTCTATTCTGTTTTGTTTTTGTTTTGTTTTGTTCTATTCTCTTTAAAAAATAAAAAAAGATCAAAGATGATATCAAGAATGTAAAGATATCCTTTGCTTACAGACAGGAAGAAACAACATAATGAGAATGGTCATACTCGTACAATTGTTATACAGATTCAGTGCAATCTCAAACAAAATATCATTTGCCTATCTCACAGAACTAGAAGAACTATTCCCAAATTCATTTGGAAACAGAAGGGACCTAGAATTACAAAAGTAATTCTGGACCACAAAGGCAAGGCAGGAGGCACCACAATCCCTAACTTGAAACTGTACTACACAAATAGTATGATAAAGTCGGTGTAGTACTCGAAAAGAAATCAGACCTGAGGATCAGTGTAGGGAACTGTTGAAGCTGGGGGCTGATCACATGTATGGGGCTAAAGCAAGACCAGCCCTGAAAACAGAGCCTAAAACAACTGTGTAAACAAACTGTTCCAGCTTCAACAAGGTAAGGGCCCCAAGCGAGGTGTGCTGGTGAATACCTGTAATCCCAGCACTCAGGAGGCTGAGGTAGGAGGATTGTTGCAAGTTTGAGACCAGACTGGGCAACGAAGTGAGTTCAAGTCCAGCCTGAACTGCATAGTGAGACCCTGTCTCAAAAAGACATTAAAAAAAATACAGGGGCCCAGACCAGCCAGGCAAACAAGTTGCTAGGCAGCAGGGTTGAAACTGACATTATCCTTCTGAGTGTATAAATAAACATGCTACAGTGATCAGGAAGTTCCTTCTCTTCTATCAGGAGAGTAAGGAGTCTACCTGACCCTTTCGTCTCTTCTCTATTTTCTTTTCTTTTCTTTTTTTTTTGTGGCACCAGGGATTGATCTCACCACCTTGCGCTTGCCAGGCAGGTGCCTAGGCCACTGAGCTAGATCCCCGGCTCTTCTTCTCTATTTTCTCATCCTCTCATGGTCCTTCCCCCTGGGAACATCTAGAGCTGCAGCCAGTTGCTACAAATGGAGCCTGAACCACAGACTGGGGTGAGAAGAAACAGTGGGTGAGGGGACACTTCCCACTTGTGTGCAATAATGGGGAGAAGTGAATAGGTAGTGGTCAATATTTATCACTGGAGTGAATTCATATTGCCATCATCAGATGTAAAACTTGGGGATAAGAAATGAGTCCATTAGGGCTAGAGAAAAAAAAAGCTAAAGAAAGACTTGAGAGAAGCTAAAGAGACAAACAGGCTTAAGAGAATTCAAAGGGGAAATTGCCTTACAAGAATCCAAAGGGAAAGAAATGTATCAATTTTATCAGTTGTTAGATATGGGGCAAATACGTTCTAAAGAATTACAAGTGTATATGGAACTGTTGGTTGTGTGCTTGATTCTAGTATTTACATTTTTCTGGTGGATTTGGATTAGACAGAGTCTTAATAATCATAAGCTTCTTGAGACAACCACAATGGAATTGGTTCCAGGCACTATTTTAAAATCAAGTTCCAAGTAGGAAAAGGATGATGAAATGACAGCCACCCCAATAACTTTAACTGAGCCACAAACAGCTATCTCCACTTTTTCAGCTTAGAGAAATTTTGTGGCATCACAGGTTAAAACTTTCACGTCTAAGGGAGCAGAACCATCTTCTCCATCTCCATTGCAATTGATGCTAAAAGAAGCCAGATGGGTGGGGGAGTACATAGAGGGTTTTCAGCATATCTGCCTGGTTAATAAACTTCAAATCCTCTATCATCCAAGACAAATTATAATTACTCAGGTCATCAGTTCACAGCCTAAAGGAAAGAGAAAAAACAAACCAAAGAGCTCACTGAGCCTGGAGCTTGGCCCAGACAATGGAGGTGGGAGAAACAATGTTGCTTGTTTCAGCTGCAAGGGCCAAATGTTGTGGTTGTAATGTAATATAATGCTGATAGACTTAATATTGGTTCTTAAGGATTGCTACTTCAGGGTTAAATGTTCAAGTTGTAAAATGTTAAAAATAAGCATGCCTTTGTAGCTAGAAACTGGTTTAAAGCAATGTGTCTGGTTGCCAAGTTGACAGTGGTGGATGGGAATGGTCGATACATTGTGTCTACTTGAAATTTGGAAGTTTGGCAGAGTGACTCAGTGAGGGGCTGGGGTTCTCATTTTGTAAACATTCTGGTACTGTGCAGGAGGAGGGCAGAGAGATGGTGTGAATGCTGCACCCACCCTGGGGGTATAACCTGCTTAAAATGTAGGAAAGAAAAGGAGACTTATGTATTCTGCCCTTTGCTCTTGCTACTTTTGCTGTCTTCTACTGCCATGAACTGTTACTTGCTCAGACATTGTTCAGCAGGTGTCTGTTTCCCCTGCCACCTTCCATCAAAATGCTTCTACCTTATGCAAACAATTCAATTTTACCCAGATACAGGTTAAAATTGTTAAATGTGGTCAAAACTTAATTACAAAAACAAAAAAGGGGGGGACTTTACCTAGACCTCATTGGGCATATATACTGTTAAAGTTTTAAATCCTACTAAGCATGGTACTACAGTAGCAGCAAGATAGTTTAGTCAGGTGAAAGAAAGAAGCTAGGAAGGGTCCTTCAGAGAGATCTTTATACTAGACAATAGAAAGGATCCAACTCAGTGCTAATTTGGGGCTGAGGGTATGCTTCCATCTTTCCAGGAAATACTAAATGGCCTATCTGGGTGCCAGAGTGTGCTGTCTGGCTGTATCATGGAGCCAAATGCAGAGAAGTTGATTCCACCTCTTGAGAAGCTGATGCTCAGTCCTTTCACAGTGATGCCTCAGACACCATGCTACAACCAATAGAAAAGGGTAAAGCTAGAACCAACCTTAATTACCTCAAGATGCCCGGAAGATGGTAACCAAAAATAAAGCCAAAGGTCTAAATAGATGATAGGCATGTATGCTAAGTCCTAGGGCAAAAATATGTTAATTATAGATAAGATTTTGTCCTTTCCAAATTCTTTTTACAAAAGGTCTCTGCTAATTGACCTACAATAAATCTGATTAGTCTATTTATAGTTACAAATTCTACAATTATAAAAAGTTAGTGTAGTTCAATTTGGCTAAAATATATTTGAGTGCACTCTGCTTGGGTAAGATGTTTGTCAGTCTGCTTGAGTATCTGTTTGTCTTTTTGTCCAGTCAGTTAAGCAGTTGTTGGGAGTCACTGAGCTAGTGATCATTCACACATGCAGAGCCAAAAGCACAAGTGCCCATACAGGAGTACCCAAGGGCATGGAGCACCTAAGAAAAGCCCTGAAGCATGGGGTGCTGCAGGTGAACAGGTTTTCAAACCCTCAATAATACAGGGCATAAGAAGCAAGCTAGTTCAGCAAAGGGGCATGACACAAGTGTGTAAATTGCACCCCAGGAATTTAGAAAGTTCTTATAGACACCAACAACTCTGTGCTTATTTCTGTGTTTGTTTGAATCTGTCCATGTTTGTCCATTTTTCTGTTCTGTGAACAGCTGTTTATTTTTCATTTGAGCTCAACAATTTTTTC
>RJWT010011063.1:0-23609 GCA_004365215.1 Cuniculus paca | reverse complement strand
AGAAAACCCACAAACTGGGAAAAAATTCTAGTCAACTGCCCCTCAGACAAAGGCCTTCTATCCAGAACATATAAAGAATTAAAAAATATCAGGCCTTCGAAATTCAAAGACCCAATCCAGAAATGGGCATCTGAGATGAAAACACACTTCTCAGCTGAAGAAATACGAATGGCAAATAAATACATGAAAAAATGTTCAGCATCATTGGTCATTAGAGGAATGCAAATTAAAACAACTCTGAGATTTCATCTCACTCCAGAAAGAATGGCCAGGATCAAGAAAACCACCAACAATAAATGCTGGAGAGGCTGTGGGGAAAAAGGAGCCCTTCTCCACTGTTGGTGGGAGTGCAGACTGTTGCAACCACTGTGGAGGTCAGTCTGGAGATTTCTCAAAAAGCTAGGACTGGAAGTCCCATTTGACCCAGCTATTCTGCTTCTGGGCATATTCCCAGAAGAAGTGAAATCATCTTACCACAGTGATATATGTGCACCCATGTTTATAGCAGCACAATTTGTAATAGCCAAATCTTGGAAACAACCCAAATGCCCATCAATTGAAAAATGGATAAAAAAGATGTGGTACTTTTATACAATGGAGTACTATTCAGCTATAAAAAACAATCACCTTGAGACTTTTATAGGTAAATGGATGCGACTTGAGACCATACTCATAAGTGAAATAAACCAAACCCACATGTGTAAACACCTCATTGTCTGCCTAGTGTAAGAAACTGAAAGACTCAATAAGATAGAAAATTCCTGATAAATATGGAAAAAAGGTTCTGAAGTCCAACAGTGCTTTTATTCTTTGATTTGATTGGTTTAAGTCCCTTTCCTACAATTTGATTGCAAGATGTGAGAAAATAGGAGCAGCTCTTTTGAAAAATGGGACACTACGGTAGCCATCACTGGTTTCTTGTTGGCCAACGTGATTGCCTGTAGTGCTCTTTTGTTTTATCTGGTTATGTATTGCTTTGTTTTGTTTGAGTTTATTGTCTGTAAATGTATGAACAACCATTTTGAGGAAAGCAAGAGACACTGGGGTAACCATAGTTAACCTCCTGTTGTTATGTTTTGAAGATCTGTGCAGCTTTCTGTGTTCTGCTTTGAAATGCTGTATTGTGTTTGACTCTGTTTTGTTTTCCCTTTTTTTTTGTTCTGTTTTGTTTTGTTTTGTTCTATTCTCTTTAAAAAAAAAGAAAAAAAAATGGCATGGAGGGCCAGGGATCTAGCTCAGTGGCCTAAGTGCCTGCCTGGCAAGCGCAAGGTCGTGAGTTCAATCGCCGGTGCTGCAAAAGAAAAAAATGGCATGGAGGCCAGGTGTGGTGGCTCATGCCTGTAATCCCAGCACTCGGGAGGCTGAGACAGGAGGATTGTTGTGAGTTCGAGATCAGCCTGGACTACAAAGTGAGCTCAAGGCCAGCCTGAATGGCATAGGGAGACCCTGTCTCAAAAAGACAAGGGCCAGGAATTTAGCTCAGTGGCCTAAGCACCTGCCTGGCAAGTGCGAGGTCATGAGTTCAGTCACCGGTGCTGCAAAAGAAAAAAATATATATATACATGGTATGGACATCTTTCCAAGTCACCAAATTGACATCCATATCACTGCTGTGTGCAGCTTGCCTGGTATTTCATTATTCAATCCTCTATTTATGAACTTTTAGTTGATCTCTAGTTTTCTTGGCTGTTCTAAACAACTCTGCAATAAATATCCTTATATGTACATTTTAGTGCAATGTTTCCAGTGCTTTGGATACATTCTTGGAAGTGAAATTACAAGTCGAGAGATAATTAAAACAATACACACTTACTTAGCTTGTAACTCATGCCAGGTACTCTTCCAAGCCCTTTGCACACATCAATTTATTTAATCCTCACAGATCTCTAGGGCAAAAAGAAAAAAAAAACCTCTTGCTGTCCCTATTTTACAGAGTTTAAGGGACTGGCCCGGAGTCATATGGTGGATCAATGGTGAAGTAGGATTTGAACCCAGGCACTCTGGCTTACAGTCTGCATAGACTCATCCCTCTGTAGATCACTGCCTATTTTGAATGTTCTCCTTAACTTTCCTAGAGCCAAATTGGAAATGGCATGGGGAGTATTTGTGGATCTTGATTTTGTGTCCCTCGCATGGCTGCAGGTGGAGGTAAAGTCCTCTCAGAGCTTAGTGCCAGGAAAAAAAATCCTCCTTTTGAGGCTCACACCCTTCATCTAGGTGCTGTCTTCCGGTTGGCTTTGCTTAGAAGGAACCTCCGGGCTGTCTTGCTCTCAGTCAGGGCAGCTGGTCTTGGTCTGGTTTCTGGTGCCACTACCCCCACCCTTGAACTCTCTGGCCTTTATCCTTTCGCCCTGGTGTCTTTTCCTGGAGTCATCCCTATTCCCCACTCCTTGAGTGCACAAACAAACACAAAAAAAGGAGCAGAAAAATTCATTTAAACTAACATTTTTGGAGCCTTCCTCGCTTTGTAAGAACCCCGGTGGGTGGGTTGGGAAGGTGCTGTGCTGGCAGAGGGAACATCCTGTTAATTGTATTTGTCTCGCTTAATTACCTAAACAAAATCCTTTTGGACACCAGGAGGGCAGTAATTTGTAATTAGTGCAATTGGTTTGACACACCCAAGACTCCTGCACGCTTATTCTGAAAAGGAAGCCAGCGAACATAAAGGCCAGGAACCTCTCACTTCAGCCCAAACTGTTGGTTCAGCACCCACTCCATGGCGAGGATGAAAGCAGTTGTTTTTAGTGCCACCAGGTAAAAGCACTGTATTCCCTCAGACAGGTTCCTTATTATCACTACCACAAGCCAAAAAGTTAGTGATGGCTCATCGATGAGAAGAATGTGAGTGATTTTTATTTTTCTACTGTGTACTTTTTAATGTTTTTATTTGGTATTAAGGATGGAACCCAACTCCTTGTACATGCTAGGCAAGCACCAACCACTCAGTAAAACTTCCAGCCCACTATTTTCTTTCTTTCTTTCTTTCTTTTTTTTTTTTTTTTTGCGGCACCAGGGATTGAACTCATTACCTCACGCTCACCAGGCTGGAGTTTAGGCCACTGAGCCAACTCCCTAACCCTTGTCTTTTTGAGACAGGGTCTCACTGTGCCACTGAGGCTGGCCTTGAGCTCACGTTGTAGCCCAGGCTGGTCTCGAACTCACAACAATCTTCCTGTCTCAACCTCCCGAGTGCTGGGATTACAGGCGTGAGCCACCACTCCGGGCCAGCCCAGTATTTCCTTAATTTTAAAAAATAAGCATGTATCAGTTGTGTGATAAAAACGTTAAATACCATACTTTTTTTTGCGGCACCAGGGATCAAACTCACGACCTTGCACTTGCCAGGCAGGCACTTAGGCCGCTGAGCTAGATCCCTGGCCCTTGTCTTTTTGAGACAGGGGCTCACTATGCCGTTCAGGCTGGCCTTGAGCTTGAAAAATTTTACTATGGAAAATTTCAAACATGATTGAAATGGATTCTATATTTATAAATTCAACAAACTGGTAACTGAAAAACTGTATTGAGAGGAAAAAATACATCTCTTTTGAACAGGTAATATTATTATTCCCTAAATAATACAATATGGCCAGGTGTGGCAGTGCACACCTATAATTCCAGCACTTGGGAGGCTAATGCAGGAGGATCACTGCAAGTTCGAGACCAGCCTGGGCTGCAAAGTGAGTTCAAGGCTAAGCTGAACAACATAATAAGACCCTGTCTCAAAAAAAAGTAATAATAATAATAATACAATAAAACAACTGCTTGCACATTACATTTTACTAGGTATTGTGAGTAATATAGTGATGATAAAGTTCACAGGTTGATGACAAATACTATGTCATTTAATATAAGGGACTTCAGCATCTGTGGATTTTGGCATCCTGGGGGCGGGTCCTGAAACCAATCCCACTTTAATACCAAGTGACAACTGTAGACTCAATACAAAAGGAAGCGCAGAAACTCCATGTACCCAAAACCCAGCTTCCAAGATTTTCAGCAACTTCTTTGGTGTGTGTTGCACTGGGGATTGAATTGAACCCAGGGACTCATACCTGCCAGGCAAGCCACGTAGCCACTGAGCCACGTATCCAGCCTTTTTACTTTGTTTTAAGGCAGTCTTGCTAAATTGCCCAGGCTGACCTTCAACTTGCAATCCTCCTGCCTAAACCTCATGAGTAGCTAGGATTACAGATGCCTGGCTTTTTTTTTTTTTTTTTTGTGGCACCGGGGATTGAACTCATGACCTCGAGCTTGCCAGACAGGCACTTAGGCCTTGAGCTAAATCCCTGGCCCTTGTCTTTCTAAGACAGGGTCTCACTATGCCATTTAGACTGGCCTTGCGCTCACTTTGTAGCCCAGGCTGGTCTTGAACTCGCAACAATCCTCCTGCCTCAGCCTCCTGAGTGCTGGGATTACAGGCCTGTGCCACCAGGTCTGGCTGATGTCTGGCTTTATATTTCATTTTTGTGTGTTACTTGTACATAGAAACACAATCGATTCTTATATATTTACATTATATTCTGAGGTCTTCATACATTCAATGATCAGTTCTGGTAAATTATTTATGGGTTCCTTAAGATTTTTATGTAAGTAATCCTACCACCCATGAGTACGGACAGTTTTACTTTTTCCATTCCAGGCTTTCTGCTTCTTTTCTTGCGTTACCTCTGGCTAGGGCCTTTAGTAAAGTGGTGAAAGTAGTTATTCTGGACCTGTTTGCAGTCTGAGGAGGATGGCAATCAGCAGTTACCATTCCAGCAGTTATCATTACCACAATGAATGTGTCATTTCAAATAGGGAAAATGTCACTTCTTCCTAACTTGTATTTTTCCTTTTCTTGCATTAATGCGTAGACCAGCCCCACACAGTGTTGGATCACAGTGGTGACAGTGAATGTCTTTGCCTTGTTTGGAGTTAGAGGGAGGAATTCAAACTTTCATTGTGAAATTTGATGTAAGCTGGAGGCTGCTCAGAGATAGCTTTTGTTATGGTCAGGAAAGTTCCCCTCTGCTCCTTGTTTTCTCAGAGCTCTATCATTAATGACCCTTGAATGCTGCCAAACGTTCGCCCTGCATCTACTGAGATAATTGTATGTTGGTGGGGTTGTATTAGTCTGTTAGTATGGTGAATTACATTGATTTCCAAATGTCAAACCAACCCTGCATTCCTGGATTAAACCTCAGTTAGTCATGAAGTGCTAGCATTTTTATGTATTATTGGATTTGATTTGCTAGTTTTGTTTAAGGACTTTGGTCTGTATTCATGAATGACATTGCTCTGTAATTTTCTTTCAATGTCATTGTCAGGGTTTGGAAAAATTCCTCCAAAACAGATTGGAAACTTTCTTCTTCTATTTTCTGGACAATTTCATGTAAGACTGGTATCATTTCTTTCTTGAATGTTTGATACAATATACCAGTGAAAATCATCCAGGTCTAGGATTTTCTTCCTGAGAAAGATCAATTTCAGCTAGATGCAACGGTGCATGCCTGTAACCCCACTTACCAGGGAGACTGAGGCAGGAGGATCCTAACTTGGAGGCCAGCCTGGGCAACTTAGTGAGTCTCTGTCTCAAAATAAAAATAAAAATGTGCTAAGGTTGTAGCTCAGTGGTAGAGCACTGGAGCCCAATCTCCAGTACCACACACATATACACATACAATAATAAATTAATCTTTGAGGTATGCATATTATTTTTATGGTTTGTATGTTATATGTGTTCAAGTATGCTTTTTTTCAGACTTTCTATTCATTCTGTGTCAGTTTGGTAAGATAAGTTTTTCCATTTTACCTGTTGTTGAATTTATTGCCACAAAGCTGTTTGTAAAAGTAGTTTATATTTTAGATGTCTGCAGGATCTCTACTCCATTAATGAATGGGTAGTTTGTGTTTTCTTTTTTCTTTCATTCTTTCTTCTTTCTCTTCCTTTCACTTCTTTCCCATCTCCTTCTTTCTTTTCTTTTCTTTTCTTTTCTTTTCTTTTCTTGTAAGTAATCCTATCACCAATGAGTACAGTTTTACTTTTTCCATCTCAGTTTTTCTATTTTCTTGCATTCCCTCTGGCCAGGGCCTTTAGTAAAGTGGTGAAAGTGGTTGTTCTGGACTTGTTTGCAATCTGAGTTTTTTTCTTTCTCTTTCTTGTCTTTCTTTCTTTCTTTCTTTTCTTTTTCTTTTTCTCTCTTTTTCCTTCTCTCCCCTCCCCTCCCCTCCCCTCTCCTCTCTTCTCCTCTCCTCTTTTGAGCCAGGGTACTCCAGGCTGGCCTTGAACTCACTATATAGCCCAGGGTGGCCTTGAATCGAGATCCTGCTAGCTCAGACTCCTGAGTGCTGGGATCAAAGGTATGTGCCACCATGCCCAGAGTCTTTTTCTTTTTCTTTTTTTTTTCTGGTACTGGGGATTGAGAGCTACATAGTTATCTATATGTGTATCTATATCTATATCTATATCTATATAGTTTTTGTTTTTTTTTGAGATAGGGTCTTACTAAGTCACTGAGTTATCCAGGCTGGGCTTAAACTTGTGATCCTCCTCCCTCAGCTTTCCAGAGTGCTAAGGTTACAGATATATGCCACGAAATAGGATGTTTTGTGTTTGTGGTGATGGGGAACAAACCCAGGGTCTGGCACACACGAGCTGTATTTATTTATGTATTTTTTACTTATTTTTTATTTTGGCTTTTTGAGACAGGGTCTCACTATGTAGCCCAGGCTGGCCTTGAGGAATCCTCCTGCTTCAGCCTCCCAAGAGCTGGGATTACACATGTGTGCCACACTTGCTAGTACTATTTCTTGATTAAGTTGAAGCTTATCTTTTTCAAGCCTTTTTTTTTTTTTTTTTTTTTTTGGTACTGGGGATCAAACTCATAACCTCACACTTACCAGGCAGGCACTTATGCTGCTGAACTAAATCCCCGGCCCTCAAGCTTTTCAAACAACCAAAATTTTGCTTTTGTAATTTTCATAATTATTTCTCTCCCTTTTTTCTTTCTTTCTGTGCTGGGGGATTGAACCTATGGCCCATCCAAGCAGCAAATGTTTGACCATTGAGCTACACTCTGAGCCTGTTTCTGTTTTAAGGATTTATACGCCTGTATTATATTTATTATTTCTTTCCCCCCTCTTACTTTGAGCTTCATTTGCTCATCTGTTTCTAGCTTCTCTAAATAGCAGAAATGGCCATAAGAGGGGCCATAGGAGTGGTGCCGCTGTTTCGGGGTTTTTGATTGTTTTGGCCGTGCTGGGCATCGAATCCAGGCTTTCATACATGCTAGGCAAGCACTCTTCTACCAAGCCACGTGCTCAGCCCTGGCTGCTTCTTGAAATTATTAGTAATTTTGGGTTTGTTCAGTGTCCCCTGTTGCCTCTTCAGCCCTCCATTTGTATGTTCTACTGTCTGCATTAAATATCTAGTAGTTTTTTTTGTTTGTTTTCCTGACTGGACTCTGCTATCCATATAAACTAGAATTTTTTAAAAGTACATTAAAAAAAGTACATAACCCACCTCCACCACCAAATTAGTCCTTGATATGTTCCTAGGTGCTGTGACATTAATGAGTCTGGAAAATACTCCTTAGCAGATTTTCTGTTTTGAAGATTCTCACTGCACCATGCACGTCTTAAAGGCAGGGGTAGATTACTATACAGCAAATATTTCTTGCTTCTCCCCACATGCATGGGCAAAGTACAGCTTCCTGACCCACTAATTTGGATCTGGCCACGCAACTTGCTTTGTGGGCGGAAGTAACACGGTGCCAGTTCCTAGGGTGGACCTTAAGTGGTCTTGGATTTCTAATTGCTCCACCAAGAGCTTTTGATCTCTGTCCTGAGAAGAATGTGCCCAACCTACCTCTCCAACCAACTGGAGCCAAGTGGAACAGATGCCAATTCCATTACCTGGCCTGGAGCAGAATGGCCCAGATCTACAGATTTGTAAGCAAGAAATACAAGCTTTCCTGTAATCTCAGCACTTGGGAGGCTGAGGCAAGAGGATTGCTGTGAGTTCGAGACCAGCCTGGGCTACAAAGTGAGCTCAAGACCAGCCTGAACAGTGTAGTGAGACCCTGTCTCAAAAAGACAAAAACAAAACAAAACAAAACAAGCTTTCTGCTGTGCAGCACTGAGACTTTGTGGTGGTTGCTGTGCAGCGAGAGTTGATTAATGCAGGGTTCCAAGAAGCCTCCAAAAATGGATTTAGTTTGTGCAGCTTTGCATTTCCCTAAACTTCTCTGGCCATACAATCTTATTTGTATTCCATAGAAAGCACTTGGCGATACAGTGATAAAAACAAGCCACTTGATCTTGATTATACTCAAATAATATGATCAGAATTTTGAAAAGAGGAATCCTTATGACAGCCTCTTACCTAAACAATAGTCATGCATTTCTTAGAATTCTGAGTATATAAAAAAAGGTTTTCTAAGATTTGTCATATTCATTACACCTACTTTTTTTCCTGGCATGGGCTTAACCTGATATACTGAGAAAGGCTGCAGAAACAAAAACATTTGTTTCAATATACTTTGGATACTATGTAACTACAGCTTAATTCTTAAGCAGTAGAAATAATTTTCCTTTAAAACCTTGGAACTGCTGATCAGCCAACTCACTTTATAGAAAATGTATACCATATAAACAAATTGGCAAAATTAGCCCTTATTGTTATCCCAATGAGCCAGATTAGACTTAATTAAGAGAAAATGGGCACCCGTGGGTATAGCTGTGATTGTGCTCACGCTGAGCTCATACAAGGCCCCCAACTCAGGGGCAGGAGGGAGACAGCACTAAATAAACACCCTCTCTCTGCAAGAACACACCAACTCAGCCCACCTCACCACGCTACTGCCAGAGTCCGTCCTAACATGCGATAGCCCTCCGCCAAGGCTGCCCACAGACACAGCACACTCTGGGGTACTCCAGGAGTGGGCTGTGGTGTCCTTTTGTCTACTGCCTGCCAGTTTTCCAGCTCAGAACCATGTCTCACAATAAAATTAAGGGTGGGACAGACTGAGGCACACACCTCTGTGAAGCGGGAGAAATTCAACCTGAAAGAGGTGAAAGTCATGGCCTGCCATCTCCAGTTTCAGCTGCATTTCCAGGCAGGCGATTCTGAGAAAGAGTGGGGCTGGGGTATAGCTCAATGGAAAAGCACTTGCCCAACTGCACAAGGGCCAGCACTGGGAGGAAAAAAGGGAATTTAAGGAAAGAGTACATATAAAATCTTGGAACAAATTCTCTTGAAATTCTGTATGCAGGTACCACTTGGAAAAATCTCATACCTGCAAACATTACACTGTTACATATTGTATCTCAAAATGCCTCAAGATGAGGTTTTGCTGAATCGAACGTTAAAATCTTGCTTTAAAAAAAGGGGAAGCATCTCTCAGTTTTAATTTTTAGATAATTTATTGTTAAATGAGAAGTCACAAAGCAAAATGGAATGGGACAGAAATCAAAGACAAATAAGTTTTTTTTTTCCAATACTCTTGGATTTCCTAAGGTTAGAAACAAGAAAAATGTCAAAGGAAAAGATATTCATTCAACTAAATCTTTGTAAAAGTCCATGATTTGAAAGGAAACAATTTTTCTCTGGAAATACAAATCATCCTTATTACATGAAAGGCATAATTTAAGAGACCAAGAGGGGAAAAAAAAAGCCAAAACTTTTTAATTAATAAACCGTATCTCTCACACATACGTGGGAATGTTTGTTTTGGATCAGTGAGTTTTCAAATTCACCACTTCCATCCTGTAAACTAACGTGAATTCACTATCGCCTGACGACATCTGACCCTCACTGGAGGGTCCCATTACATCTCCACATCTTCCACGTCTGCAACCTTCAGCCAAGCATGTTTGGAGAAAAGAGAGGATTAGAAAGAACTACGGCTGGCTCCCTAGTGAATAACTTAACAGAATAAAACCTGCTTTTCCATTTGCATGACACATTCGCCATCACCCATTTCCACTTACTTTACTGATCAAAGAGTTCAGGTTTTTTCCACACCTAGAATGATTCGCCTGAACTTTAACATAATCCCTCTAGGACAAAATTTCAAAGGGCCGGGAATGTAGCTCAGTGGCACAGCACCTGCCTGGCAAGTGCAAGGTCCTGAGTTTGATTCCCAGTACCAAAATAAAGTAAAATAAAATAAAAATTAAAAAAAAATTTCAAAACAAAACAACAACCCCAAAACTCCCAAGGACACCTCGAATGCTGCTGTGTTCGGAGAGCACACTCTCCTTCCTGCCTTGCTGCCCGCAGCAGCGCTGAGCTCATCCAAGTGCTCCTCTCCACTGGGGCAGAGCAACGCCTCTGGAATTCTCCTAATGGATGTAAATATTACACTTACCACTTAACGACATTATGAAATCAAATAGAAACATCCGCATTTACTAATACACCCTGTACAATTTGCTCTTCCAAAGGCAGTCAGCACTTGTCGCTCTGTCCATGACCCAGGAGATAACAGGGTCCCAGGGTGTCCCCCTTGCTGGGTGCCTGCTGAGATGCACCTTGGCAAACCAGCTGCATCAAAAGAGATGCATCCTGTCCCTCAGGAACAACACTGTTGTCTGTGGAGGCCCCAGTGACTCTACAGAAGAGTGATTAGGGTCACACCTGCTTTCAGCATCACAAAAGCTCCTGTTATGGCTCCGGGGACCCAGAGAGCTTTCAATTCTGATTTCAGGACAGATGGAACCATCCACAGAAACCTAGAGATAAAGCAGGAGGCTGGACTTAGAGCCCTCTGTAACCCAGGATCACCTGACATCACTTGGATGTATTCAAAGGAAATATGTACGGTTTGTTCTTTCCAGTATTGGAAATTGTCCATCGACCACTTTCTTTACTCAAGCACGGCAGAGATGGGCGGGAGGTGCTAAGAAGCAAGGCCTGGGGCTGGGGCGGGAGCGAGGTGGGGAGCAGGGAGCAGCCTGGTCCGCACCTGCCCTGCAGCAGCGTCTCTGTTGCTGCTGCCCCCAGTTCGGCTGCGCTCACACAGTTGCCTCAGTGACAACTTCAGTTCACATCTGGCTGCACAATGGTCACTTCCAAGGACACAGTGGCAGAAAAGAAACGTCCATCATTGCTGTGGTGGCTGAATTACGCTATCATTTCCTATTCTGAACTCAGCTTAACCCACGGGGCAGGGGATGAGAATCTTTGCTTTTTTTTTTTTTTTTTGGCTGCTGGATTAGATCCAATTCTTCTACAATTCCAACAACACCACAGGCCTAAAAACAAATCCATCCAGATACTTAATCACAATGACTGGAGCACCAGAAGCATCTACATTCATCACTTCCCATGGGCAGTGGGACTTAGATGTGGCCATGCAGAGTGGAAGCCTCCTTGATAAGAGCCCCAGAAAGTATTTTTCCAAAGCATTCTTTTAAAATGCCGTTTCTTTCAAAAGAGCCTGCTGCTACGTTCTGCCTCATGAAAAAATTGGAAAATATTCTGAAACCCCAAAATACCTATCGAGAGAGTTACACAAGCCTACAGAGATGGTAGCTAGAGGCCAAGTGTGCAAGGGCTGAGCCAGAGCCCGCGCCTGGACCCCGGCCGCTGGGGATGGGGCGGAAGCCACTGCTCCCAAGTGGCCATGCGCCCACCTGGCCATCTGAAGCGGGCAGCAAGCCTGAAAGCCTCCCCGCCCCCAAAGTCATCTTGTATTGCGGTTTGGCATTTTTTGATATCATGAAAAAGATCTAGAGAATTCCAAGAGTTTTAGTTAACAGGAAGTACAAATGGAAGTAGAAATAAAAATGGAATGGAACTCAACTCTCCACAGATTGAACACATATGGGTGTCACAATTTACTGAATTAGCTCGACTCTTGTAGCAGTGAAGACTTCTGTGGCTGAAACTTCTTACAACCCACTTTTCCCATCGCAGGGACCTCTCCGCCTGTTCTTCACACACTCGACAGAGGAAGACAGCTCACCTCCATCGCTCGCTCCCTGGTCCCATTTGTTGTCACTCTCTTTTTGCTCTAGTCATCTCTTTATTTTCTCTTCATACAGAGACTTCGCAAAACGCTTCAGCAGCAAACCGGGAAACAGACTCCTTTCGAAGAGAATTTGAAAATGTAAAAACAAAACCAAGTATCTCAATAATTACAAGCTGTGGTGATTTTTTCTTCTTCTTCTTCTCCAAACTGGGCTCAGCGGTAGCTCCAGGTTAGACTCCTCTAGGGGTGGAATGACGTGCGAGGCCTACACGGGTGGTCTGGGGACCAGGCCAGAGAGCCAACAGCTGGTCCAAGCCCAACCAGCCCGCGCAAGTCAGCATTCATCCGAGAGGCCATCGCTGCCCAGGAACTCGGTGGCCTCGAGCTCCACGCTGGACAGAAACCTCCTCCGCTTCTTGTGGCAGTTGTAATCCAGGGTGGTGGTGTAGACGGTCTTGGGGTACTTGGGGTAGACGATGGTGGTGCTGAGGAAGCGCGTGGGCTTGTGGCGGGGCTCGAAGCGCACCTCAGCCTTGTAGCTGCGCCATGTGCAATTAGGGATGCAGATGACCGTCTGGCTGCAGGAGGTCACTGCCAGGCCCAGGGGCAGCTGCACATCATCGATGAAGTGGCGCTCGGAGTCGTACTTGACCGAGGAGGTGTACCTGGGGGAGACAGCATGCAGAATGAAGCTGCTTCTCAGACCTAGGGGCACGCGGAAGGGGGTACGGCTGACTGACTTTGAATCTCTAGTGCGGTGTAACAACTGAAATGTGGCTACGCCAGTGAGAAGCAGGATAGCGGGGAGGGGAGGGCTGTGCCAGGCACAACCATTCTAAGCACTTTATCACACAATCAAATTCAGCCTTCTCAATGATCCTGGGAGAGGAAAGCAAGTTGCAGAGACGAAAGTCACAGTGCCAGAGTGGCGAAGCAGGATTTATTCCTATGTGATGCTGGGGGTGGAACCCAGGGCCTTGTGCATGTTAGGCAAGGGCTCTACCACTGAGCTGGTCCGGCATGAGCTGGGGTTTAAATGCAGGGTAGCAGGATTCCAAAGCTTACCCTGCACTCACTTCTCACCGCAGCCCGAAGGCCCTGGATTCTGCTCCCATTTACCTAAGCAAGGGGCCTTAATCAGGTGGCTTCGCCCACCTAAGCCTCAGTTTTCTTTCTGTAAAGTACGCCCCGTCCTAAAGGAGCAGGTGTCAACACACAGTAATTAAAGCCACAGGCCCCACACATGTTTTGGCTGAAAGGCCACACCTGCAACGGCAGTGCCACAAGATTGTGTGGCCTACTAACGTTGTAGTCTTCTTAGTTTGCGTACATTCATCCCGTGGTGTTCACACAAAGACAAAATCAAGCGCCTAACACATTTTCTCTGAATATGGCTGTCACTAAGCGACATGTGACTATACTGTAGAATGAGGTGGCTTCTCCTCTGTGTGGGCGGCTTCTCTGTTTCCTAAGGTGACTGAGCAGCTCTTTAATGAGAGAAGGAAGAAACCCAGAAATCCTGAGTGCTGACTCTGGAAGCTTGGCCGTGCTGAGGCCTAGCATTTGGGCTACCTTGGCCTTCGGTTTGGCCCCCTCCCAAACCCACGGACTCGGGAACCTGACCTGTATCATTGAAAGCCAACTGTCATCTTGATTTTCATAAAATAAGTTATCATTTATGTTCTTCAGCTACTTTATTTTTTAAGACCTTTAGTAATTTGGAAGTTCAAAGAAGCACTTTCCAGCCAGGCGTGGTAGCTCATGCCTGTAATCCCAGCACTCGCCTATAATCCCAGCACTCGGGAGGCTGAGACAGGCGGATCGTTGTGAGTTTGAGATCAGCCTGGGCTACAAAGTGAGCTCAAGGCCAGCCTGAACGGCATAGTGAGACCCTGTCTCAAAAAGACAAGGGCTGGGGATCTAGCTCAGTGGCCTAAGTGCCTGCCTGGCAAGTGCAAGGTTGCAAGTTCAATCCCCGGTGCCACAAAAAAAAAAAAAAAAAAAGCGCTTTCCTACATTATGACTACAGCTCTGCAGATACTAAAATAGGCACAAGCATCATACAGAGATGTAGCCAGCAGCTGCTAGCCCTGGTCAGGTAGGAGCCAGCATTCCGTTCTGGGAGTCGGTGGGAAAGTCTGCTCCCCTTGGGCAGGTGGCAAAGAGGCTGGTATAAACTAATGTTATCAAGTCACATCCTTGTTTTGTTAGAAATACAAGCTCTACAGGAATAAAAGGCAAAACTGCTCACCTCTAAACCCATAAACCTCTCTTTGTTCCACATCAAAGGACCCTTTGTGTCAATGCTACTGAAACTCCAGCTACAAAACCCCCAGTTACTAAAATTACAATTCCTTTCTCTAAAAAGACATAGCTTTAACGGAGCCTTTCAGTGAATCTTTGCCCCCGGATAATCCTGAATGAGATCATCCTCAGAGAAAGACAAGAACTTGTCCCACGACAGGGTAACACGAAACAAGGTTACAGCACCTTGAAGAGGAGTGCCTGGAAAGAAGAATTGATACTCGATAAAAATTTTAGTATCTGGGCCGGGGATATAACTCTGTGGCACAGCACCAGCTTGACAAGCACAAGTTTGTGTTTGATTCCTGGTACAAAAAAAAAATTTAGTGTCTGATGGGCATGATATTTGAAGTGCATAAAGTTGCAGTACTTTATATATCACATGATCTCATTTTCACTTTAAAAACAGTATCTATCTGTGCCTATTATGCCAATCCCAGCACTCAGGAGACTGAGGCAGGGAGATCACAAGTTCAATGCTAGCCTAGGCTACATAGTAAGACCCTGTCTCAGAAAAAAACAAAGAGCCGAACCTGGTGGCTCATGCCTGTAATGCCAGCACTCAGGAGGCTGAGACAGGAGGATCGTTGCAAGTTCAAGACCAGCCTGGGCTACAAAGAGAGCTCAAGGCCAGTCTGAACAGCATAGTGAGAACCTGTCTCAAAAAGACAAGGGCCAGGGATTTAGCTCAGTGGCCTATGCGCCTGCCTGGCAAGCACGAGGTTGTGAGATCAAGCCCTGGTGCTGCAAAAAAAAAAAAAGAACGTGCATGTATTTAATTGGTTAAAATGCAGGAAAAAAAATCTGAAAGAGTATCCAATGAACTTCAGTCTTTGGCATATTTTCACAATTAATTATTATTATTATTTTTTTTTTTGCAGCACCGGGGATTGAACTCATGACCTTGCGCTTGCCGGGCAGGCGCTTAGACCGCTGAGCTAGATCCCCAGCCCTGGTGTTTTTGAGACAGGGTCTCACTATGCCGTTCAGGCTGGCCTTGAGCTCACTTTGTAGCCCAGGCTGGTCTCGAACTCACAACGATCCGCCTGTCTCAGCCTCCTGAGTGCTGGGATTACAGGCGTGAGCCACCACACCCGGCTCTATTAATTATTTTTTAAAATAATAAGCCATCACGTCTAGTGAAAATTTAAGAAATAAAATCAGACCTGCTATATTTACCTTACTTCCTTCGGTGGTAAGGGGTCAAACTCCACTCCTTCTCCAAAGGACAGAGGGCAAAGCCTCGGTGAGCAGCCGGCAGACAGGGCGCTGGAGAGAGATGCTGCGTTCTTCTAGGACAGAGAAGAGGGTGGCTGTAAGGTGCTGGCTGGGTGTGCTCCCCTCACTGGTCTGTGTCCTGCATCCTGGTCACACCAGGGTAGGGCTGACCCTCAACATGGGAAGAGCACTGGACAGGGAGCCCGAAGGCCTGGGTTCGAATCCCAGGTAGATCCTGAATGCACTCTCTACCCTCAGAAGAGTCACATTACATCCTTTTGTGACGCTCTGCACACGGGAACGGCGAGCCTAATCTCACTGCAGTTTTGTGAAAGGCAGAAAAGAGGAAACAGGCTCCATCTCAACATCAGGATGCTGGCCAGACTCGGAGGCAACCGCACAACAGCGGAAATAAGGTGAGAAAGCCTCCACGAACCGGAGCCCAACACTCCAGCCCCTTCAATTATGTGTCACCCCCTCTGTCGCTGGCTGCAACGCTGTAGAAAAACCAAACCAAAAGAAATGCCACCAGGGGCTTTCTGAAATCAGATTCAGTGCACTCCTCCCATCTCCTTTGCCTCGGGGACATATCTACACCCAGGCAAGATCTGAATTGCACAACTCAGTCTCCTGGGTAAGAGGAACACCGAGATGTCCACGTCTCCCTCCACCATGCAGAAAACGCAGCAGCGTAGTGCCTGCCTGACAAGCGCACAGCCTGCTGAGGCCAGCCGTCCCGGCCCCATAAAGCCACAGGTGCTCTGACTCAGCAGGGGACTCATCGGGAGACAGTTCCATCCTGGCCACCCCTCTGTGGGAACCCCAGCTTCTGTGATCAATACGAACCATGATAAGCACAGTGCAGTCTGACCTCAGCAGCCCTTTGTGTTCCCTGGTTTTCTGAGATCTGTCATTTTCTCTGCCTAATTTGAGAGCAGGCTCTACACTTGGGCTGGGATGTGGAGGTGGTAACACCACACCCAAGCTGGTAAGAGGCAAACAGTTCTAGAAGATTGGCCATAAAACCCGTATGTGCTACCAGGACAAGGTGTGGAGTTGGGGTGTAGCATGAAAACGCAAAACCCGAAGGGGACCAACATAGGGAGAGGCACAGGGTCCTGGGGATTGAGCTCCTAGGCTTTTGGGTGGAGAGTTTAGGAAGCCCATGAGGGAAAAAAAGGAAGTGGGTGCAAACCAAGGTCAGTGGATGGTAGGGGCCTCCAAATCGTGACAATAGGTCTGCTCTGTCCCCAACTCCCCAGCTGCCAGAGATTCTCCAAAAGCAGGGACACCTCCCAGGCAGTGCTGGGGGGATATGTGATGATCTGGCCACATGAGGAGGTGGCTGCAATCCAACACTCACACGACAGCTTTCTGCATGTACTCCCCTTGTCCCACCTTCTCTGTTCTTTCATCCCTGATCATCTGACAAATCTTCCCTGTGCCTTCAGGTGTGGCATAGTGATGGGGTGGACAGGAGAGATTATGACAGATCCTTGCACGAAACATCTCCAGGGAATGGAGAGGAAGCCACGGGCTCTGGCAAGGCTGTGAAAAGCACCAGAAGGCTTCCCAGAAAAGGCGCCGTGAGTTGGCCGTCGAAGGGAGTCACTGAGACTTTGTTGGGAGGTAAGAGGCAACACGCTCACCGAGTGGAGAAGGTGCCTTTGTGTGTCTGGGCCATGTCAGGGCAGGTGGAAGACGAAGCTAGAAAGGAGAAACCTAGAGAGAGCTCCGAACACAAACTGCAGCAAGCACCTCCCGACAAGACGTACTGAAGCAGCCAAGAGACTAGGTCAGTGGGTCAAGAAGGCCATGCACATCAAACCTCCAATCCGGGTTCACAGCACCGCCACCAACTGCTTCAGGGGGAAGGGCAGCACCATACCCCAGCCCATCCTCCTTTGAGCTCTGACAGGATGTGGCCTCTCCTGAGCTCTGAGTAAAGGTAACAAACACCAACATCTGAGCCATTCCTAAGGCAAAGCAGACTTGGTGGATTTTTTTTGTTTTAAAAGGATTAATACTTTTAAAATTCCAGTCATCAGAAGGCCTCCCATCTATTAAGTGTGAGACACTCGGTTAGGTGTTCAGGACAAGGGGGACCACTTGGAGTCTGGGTCTTGGGGTGCCTCGAAAGTCCCCAAAGACCGACCTGTTTGCTCTCTGAATCCGGGAGCCCAGAGCATACCCCCTTTTTGGGACCTTCCAGGAGGAGGCAGGCCTAGGGAGGGCTGCCAGCTGCGGGCAAAGCCGCAGGGTGCTGGGCCCACGGGAGGGGGAGGGGCGGGGGAGGTTCCCCTTTGGTGTCCCGCGAGCCCCACCCGCCCCGCCTGGGAAGGAATGCGGTGGAGCCGCAGCCTGGCAGCCCCGGGGGCCGCCACCTCGAAGGGAGGAGACGGCGGCTCGCCTCTCCCAGGGCTCCCGCGCCTCCCAGGCGATGACAATTTTCCAGCCACCGGCTCCAGCTGGCCAAGGCTCTCGCGGAGCTCCCGCCCCGAGATGCCGGCGAAGGCCACGCCGTCTCGACGGGCGGGTGGTGGCACAGACAGCGCGCCCCAGGCGACGCGGCGCGACCGCCGGAGGCTCCCCCGGAGCGGCCGCGGGTGGGCGGAGGAAAAGCGGAGTGGGGGAAGCACTCACCGGGGCCGCGGGGGTCGCCGCCGCGTCCGGCTCCAGCGCGCCGGGGGGCGGAGCGCGTTCCCCGCCGCCACCGCCGGTGCCCCCGGCCGCCGCGAGCCCCCAGTGGCTGGGGCTCGGGCTGGGGGGCAACCCCGAGTCCGGACTGTCCAGGACGCCGTCTCCCTTCTTCTTCGTGTCCACGAGCTCGGGGACATCCTGCAGGCTCAGCCGGCCCACCATGGCTCCGCGCGTAACGAGGCCGGCGGCAGCCGGCGCGGGGGTCGCGAGCGAGCGACGGGTGCACACGCGGGCCCGGCCGCTGCCTCCGGGCCGCCCTCCCCGCCCCGCAGCCCGCGCGCGGCCCGGGTCTCGCCGGCGGCCGCACTCTCGGCCCCGCCTTCCTCCCCGCCCCGGCCCGTGCGGCCCCGCCCACCCCCGGGCCGTGCTGCAGACCCGGGCGCCAGGGGCCGCTGCGCTCCCGCCGTGCGCCGACCGCGCTGCGCTCGCCTTGGGCGCCGGGTGCTGCGCGCTGGGGCACAATGCGGTCCTCGCGGCGGGCGGGCCAGGCTCCCCGGCCCGGCCTGCCCCCTACCCCGCCACGAGCGGCCGCGGAAGCCCCTCTCGAGCCCGGGCCCGGGGGACGCGGTGACCCCTTGCCCCGCCCCAGTGCAGCCCGGCAGGCGCTAACGTCTCCAGAGCTGACAGTCCAGGGGAGCCAGTCCCAGCCTGCAGAGGCCTCGGGGAGCAAGCAAACAACTGGAAATTATTAATAGTTAATGCGCTTCGTATGGCTCCAGCCGCCTGTTGGCTCAGCAAGGCGGGCTCTGACGCTCACGTCTGCCCTGGAGGAAAGAGGCCTGCTCCTTCCTCCTCGGGGCCGGGGTGGGGTGGGGGCGCGGATCACTGCCTCACCTGGAGCCACACCAAGCAGGGAAGTTCTGCGAGGGGCGCAGCGGCGGACATTCAGGGTCGAGTGGCTCGGCAGGCTGCCCACGGGCTGTCTCAGGGGACACGGGTCCTCGAGTGGGAGCCATAACTTTTCACTCGCCGGAACGCTTGGCCCTGCTGCGGGGCCCCAGGGGTTCCTTTCTGAAAAACAAGCTGAGGATGTCTCCTCTTCTCTTTCGTTTAACAGAAGCCCTCCCTGAGTGGGAATTCGTCTTAGTAGACGCTGGCTGTGGGACTGGGCTGTCCCCAAACCCAGTATCTTTACTTGGACAGATGATCACCATCGACAAGTGTAGAAAGTCAGCTCTTCTCCCTGGGGGTTCTGATGGGTCCTCAGCTTGGCACCAGGAACCACAGCCTCTGCTTGATCTACACAGCAGGTGCTAGCCCTGGAGAGGGGTGGCACTCTGAACCGATGGACTTGGGCACAGGTGACTTCTGTGCTGTCTCAAATGGCAGCCACCACCACATCCTTGCAAAGACTGAGGATATTCGCTCTTGTTAGAGCAGGTAGGTCTGCTGGCAAAGTGCAGTCCTTCCTCCTGTCTGTCCATCACTTTCGGGTAAGGAAAAAGAAAGACTCGACTTTCCCTAAGTTAGCTAGTACAAGGCTGTGAACAGGAAGTCGGGATCAACTCTCCACAGAAAATAAAATCTTCGTGTCTGTGTGCTGGGAGAGCGTTCATTCATTCAGTGCGTGTGGGACTAGATTACACAATCCACAATGCACAGCCCTGGACAAATGGCTAGCGCAAGGACACGATGTGTTGCAACACCTCCCGACTCCTGTCGATCCCATCTGCACATCCTAGGCTGCGCCTGATATTGGGCATCGAGGAAGAAGCGACGTGCTTTCTGGAGCTGTGAGAGGTAGTTTGTCAACAGTGGGAGAACTCAGCCGTGTGGAGGGAATTTGCCTGCTGGATATTCACAGGTGGATCGTGAGAACCTTCCTCAAGCCTGGTCAGATTAGGAAAAGTGCCTGGGAAGTTGGCAGTTGCTTAGAGAAGGTGGTGACCATTGAGGTAGTCAACCTGGAAGAGACAGAGGACAAGACTGAGGGAGCAGAAAGCTAGGCAGTACAGCCGTTCTCTAGGTGTGGGTTGTTTTGAGGAGCTTGGGAGGTCTCTCCGCCTGGACCCGTTGGAACCCAGAGCCTGGGAGGGGCTGGCATGGACACTTACTGAGGGCGAATTTGAAAGGGCTTAGGTTATCCGCAGTCTGGTGGTGGATCCATGGAAACACCAAACCTGCCAAGATGAGCAAGGTGCATGAGGCTGCCAGCTTTGGAGCATCCAACAGATCCAGAGGACACCTTGGAGGCACTGCTTCCTCACTGCCACCAGGATCATTAGGAGCTGGCCAGGATTTCACAGGAGCCTCTGAAATCCATCAAACTGGACTCAAGAAGCAGCCAAACGCTGACCTCCATCCTATGAGAGTTCTGTCTGGTTCCCTAAGAATGTCCGCCCCCCAACTCCAGTGAATGAAACCAGGCAGAGCTTCCCGAACCCAGAGGGCGCGCTCCAGCCTCACAACTACCAAGGAACTGAAGGGTGAGTTGACCAACTGCGTGGCCTCCTCGCTTCACGTGTGATCGGCATTGACACATGCAGAGCATCAGAGGGACTTGAAGAGGAATCAGCCCCAGGCCTGTCACTGATGGCAAAGCAGAGATGGAGAACCACAGCTCCACACGGATTCCCTGGAATCATTCAGGTGTCCCCCACCAACGAACCGCCAAGGCATCCTCCCAGCTCAGACATCTTCTGGAATGGATGGCATTCCTGGTGGGGATCAACAGAAATGTTCTTGTGGTGAAACTAGCCAACTTCAACCTGCCCAGGTGAGAGAAAAAGACATTTCCTTTGTAGTCACATAGGGACCATGCAACGCAGACTCTTGAGTAGAGAGTACAAGTTACAAACCTCTTATGGACACTTTTTTTGTTTTTTGGATACAAAGTCTTGATAGTTTAGGCTGGGTTTGAGCTCACTTTGTAACCCAGGCTGTTCTCAAACTTTCAAAGATCCTCCTGCCTCAGCCTCCTGAATGCTGGGATTATAGGCATGCACCACCACTTCCAGCTTCTTACCGACATTTTGAGGAACTTAGCTATCTGATCTCATCATTCTACACTTTATTCTAGGTATTTATTTCCAAAGAATGTTGCTTAGAAAAACAAATTAAAGTTCAGAAGAGGTAACCAACCTAATCCCTCCTGGTCCAATTTCGGAGACAGGCCTTTGAGAAATAGCTGGGGTGCGCCTAGAATTCCGGGGGATGATGCAAGATATGCATGGCCCAGTGAGACCACAGAGGCTGCATAAGGATTGGCCTCTTTTCAAAGCGGTCCTTTCAGAGTGGGCCATCATCCCTAGGCCTGGGTCACAGAGACACCGCGTCCTCACAAGTCTTGGCTTCTGGCCTGAGGCCTCTCCCAGCAGGGCTGAGGAACAAAAGCTGCCTAACAATGGATGCCAACCCTCCATTTTTGCTTTTTTCTGCATTTAATTAAGCTGATGCCCTAAGTCAGACAAAAACAGGGAAGGACTCTTCAGGACTGCTGCATGTTTTTACAGAACAGCCCGTCTTCAGCAAGTCCAGCCAGATAATTGAATCAAAACGCTCCCAGCCCACCCTGATGGCTCATCCCTGAGTCCAGGGAACCTTGCAGTTCGTAGGTCCCTAGGTCCTGGTTTGTTCTGTGGTCCATGAGGAAAAACATTTGCCTCACTGTTGAATCAAGTCCCCTGTTCCCTTTTCTGTGTCAACCAAATGCTTTAAAAGGTATAGAACTTACCTTGTTTCTTACATATTTGAATACTAAGCTTATTATTGGCAAAGACTATTGAAAAAGACTAACCATAGTCAATAAAAGACCCTGAAAGAAAAAAAAATGTGCTCTTACTCAACACAACCCCCACGAGTATATACATGTGTGAGGGTGAGGCTAAAAAATAACCCTGAATGCCTGGGACTCACGGAGATGACTGAGCTAAAGGAATACCCAAGCTCTTGTTTGGCATTTTCAGAGCTTAGCAGGTCTTGAGGGAACAGACCGGCTCCTTTTCTGAGCTCTTGATTGGGAAATCACCAGTTGATTGAAGAGATGGGGTCTAGCCAAATCCAGTTGGCAATACTAATCCAGCTACCAAGTACAGCTGGCACAGAGTCAGGCCAGTGTCCCCTGTGTGAGGAACCCCATAGTGCCAGTCAAATGTGTCTCCACCCTGGAGCCCTCCTATTTGTAAGCTAAGAGTTGACTCTCCCAAGTGCTCCCTAGTTACACAAAAACGGACCTTCCTTGGACTCTGCAAAATAAAACCAGATGGGATTTTGCAAAGAGCCGGGGCACATGGCCTCACTGGAACCGCCTCAATGCACTTGTATTCCTGGCTCCTTTCTGCATATTCAGACTGGACAAGGACTTGCAAGCCAGAAAAATAGCCCTTGGTTGAGCAATTGAAATTCAACCCTTCAGCTGAAAGGCAAGATAGAAGGGTATGCTGTCATTATTCCTAAGGAACAAATGGCCGGTCTGTGCAACTGCACTCCAGAGGCGTCCTTGAGGGTCTCCATGGTGCTTTAGGACCACCTGAGGGTTCGGGTCTTCATGGGCTGCCTGGAATTGGATGGAGAATAGGGGTGATTGGAGACAGCCAGCTTGCTGCAAAGAGAGTTGATCTGCAGTATCCTTCCCAGGAGCTACACAGTCTCACAGGGCGTTTCTCCTTCTACTCCCAGTTCAAAGCAGAATACGCTGGGGCTGGAGGCCATGTGGTTTGCAGTTCTGTGCTGCTGGGAGTTCCTGATCCTTGCTGAAGGCGGTCACACACCTTTGAAGAAATGTTTTTCAGTTTTGGGTCTTCACTGAAAGTTTGCTGGGGGTGGAGAAGTGAGAGGAAAGGTACCAAAGAAAACCTCCATGTGTCTTATCTTTTTCCAGGTCATAATGGCCAGAGGTCCACTGGAATTTTATTGCCTCTTGCCCTACTCTTGTGTAAGACCTTCCCCAGCCACTGACAAGTGTTTCCAGAAATCTGTGAAGGTATGCCTCTTATCCTCCTGAATAAATCTGGTCTTACACATGTGGTGCCTGCTATTAATTTTCTCTTTTTCCAGCCCACACTGCCCAGCCTCTGGTTGTGTGACAGTGGCCCTCCGGTGGCCCTCCAATAGGCTGTCCTCACTGACAGATTTCTCCAAGAGGCTCCTAGGTCCTGCTTGCAAGGAGGCCATCTGAACCTGGGAAGCATGGCGGTGCTCACATCCAGCTCCACCTGTAACCTCCACCCCACCAGACACTCATTAAACACCTGCTGAGCCCCATCTTGGCACCTCACTTTTCAAAGACAAAGGCAGACTTTGCTACTTCCAGAGAGGTCAGCTAACTTCCTTAGCAACCCTCGACTGAGGGACCATCAAGCTTCTGGGGCCAGATCTGCTGGGCAAAGCATCAGGAAAAGGGCCTTCTGCTGTGAGCAGGCTGTTTTGGAAACAGGAGTTTCTAGAATATCGGATGTTATCCTCTTCCAAACTGCAAAGCAGGCCTTTGGTTTT
>RJWT010011062.1:0-23609 GCA_004365215.1 Cuniculus paca | reverse complement strand
GTTCTCGTGAATTTTCATAATGCTTTGTAGCAGAATTTAATAATCTGCATATATAATTTTCTTTGAAAAAATGTTTTATGAGTCAGTTTTAAAATGTACTGTTTTATTTTGTTCACATCAATTTAAATGGACTCTCTACACATTAATATTTTCTATGGTAGGCTTTTCATGAGTTCTTTACAAAATAATTTTCCATCTTCTGGTCATAAAATGGTGCAGTATATTTTTGTGGTAAGATTATAAATATTAAATTTAAATGTTTAAATGAGTATTTAAATCCATATGAAAAATATTCTTTTCAGTTTTCTGCTGAATTTTTATTTTATTTCAAATTTCTGTGTAGGTTAATTACTCACATTGTACTATAAAATACTAATACCTATTTATGTATTTGTTATAATACTTGTTCTTTTCCATGAACATAGTACATACCTCCATTTTCAGCATTTTTTATGTCCCCAAATATCACCTTAATATTTGATTAGATTTATTCTTAGGGATATCTTAGTTGTGTTATTTGGTAGTTAAGAATCATGATCATTACTGTTATCACATTTTCAAATTGATTGTTACTGAATTAGAACAAAAGTATCATTATTTGAAGGTAGAACTTTTACTAGAAAAATTGATAAGCTACTATTTTACTGTCTTATTTTGACATTTTTCATAGTTTTTTTATAAATATAGATTATATTTATCTCTTGATTTGAAAATATTAAACATTTCATTTCTGGTTATTTAACTTATGACCTTGGTTACTACTTCTGGTTATATTGTGTGATATTTTTGTAAATTACCTGATTTTCTATTTCTAATTTTATTTTTGTGATGAATCTCCATACTGATTTTCACAGTCATTGGGCTAGTTTATAATCCCACCAACAATTTAGAATGGTTCCTTTTCCCCCATAATCTTTCTAACATTTGTTGTTTTTTGAGTTTGCAATGATAGACATCCTTTCTGGATAAGATGGAATCTCAGGGTCATTTTGATTTGAATTTCTCTAACGACCAAAATTCTAAAAATTTTGTCATGTACTTATTGGCCATTTGCAACTGAAATTACAAGCATATGTCATAAAAACCAGATCTTGAATTGTTATTATCCCTTCTGGTAAATAGCATTTCTTCTGAAATATAGCAGTGGTATATGAGACATGGAGACAGGACAAAATTCTACTCCAGCAAGAGGAATATTTCGTCACTAGAATTACACAGAATTTTCAACAGGGTGCATTTACAAAACCAGATTAACTGAAAATTGTTTTAAATTATTTAAAGATAATATATTGCTCTGTTTTTTGTAGCAGAATTGGGTCATTCCCGCAGCTTTCCAGGTTGGTAGTCTACTGAAACAACAGCTGAAACCAAGATTTGAGGCATTTGTGCTTACTAAAAATTGCTGCCTCTCTACAAATCAATTTCTTCCTTTACCCACTGAAAAAATTAATACCTATATACATTATCTTGTAAGATGGTTGATACACATGGCATATACTAGAGCATTTGCGAGAGTGAAATTCAAATAGAATATGAATGAAGTAGCAGAAGAAAAAGTTGATGGTGCAAAAATTTACTCTGCTGCCATTCTGAAGACTATATATGCAATAGAAGAGTGCAGAATAAAGATGAGGAGTAGGATTATAATAAACGAGAACTAGTTGTCTTAGGGAAGTGAAACTGGTAAAATATAAATCATCAAAAGATGCTAGATATTTGAACACTTTATTTTAAAAATCTATATATTTATAACCATGAGTTAGAGTCTTGTAAATATTTTGACAACATTTTAAAGTGAACAATTATAATTTTTTCCATTGATTATTAAGATATTTTTGTATGGTTCTGCCTCCATGTTTCTTATGGTTCTTTACTATTGAGAAGAATTAGAGCTTCCTAAAATGAAATAATTCATGCCCATTTGCCTTGCAAGTTCCCAGGTCTTCCGCAACTTGGACCCATCTCATCTCACGGCTTTACCCTATAAAAATCCCTAGAAAAGCCAGAGCCTTTGGCAACCCACTCGGGACCCCTTCTGTCTCTTTCTTGGACAGAAGCTTTCTTTCTCTCAATAAGTATATCCTGTGCAAAAAAAAAATCCATTATGAAAGAAACTTCATCCTTTATGAAGAAAACTTATTTCTTTCATTACTACCATTATTCTCTATAAACTGGAAATGGGTAGAAAGTGTTTAATTTCCTATCAGATGCATCTTATTTTTATATGAGAAATATTTTGATTCCTTCATTTTACTCCATTGGTGAAGAAGCAAGTGTATTTTTCCCTGTTATTACTGAGAATTTTTAAAAATAAAAGACTATGAAAAATTACAGAAAAAACCCAAATATTTATTATCAATATTAGCAGTCTTTATTCCCAATCTTAGCATTATATTTACTTTGCTTATATTTTAAGAAATAGAACACTATAGAAAAATTGCATTAAAACTTCCACTATTCTTTCTTGCTCAGAGGTACTAATTCTCTTAAATTTGGTATGTATCAAGATAAAAATAGTTTATAACAAAAGATATTTTAAAGAACTAATAGATTTTGATGAAATGGACTATGTTTTCATCTAGTATCTACCATATGTGAGCTGAAGGTAAATGATTTAACTTCTCGGGTTCATTTTCTCATGTTCAAAATAGGAATAGTCCTCCCTACAAGAGAATTGAAAAAGAATGAGAAATAATTGATACACAGCTTTCTATCACTAAACTCTCAATATAGGGCAGCATGGTATCCCTCTGTAAAACTAGGGTAGTGAGCATTATGCCCATGCAATGCCATTTTTGTGTCCCCAACCCAAGTAAATGTTATATTTTAAATTGAAAGTGACCGGACTATCCTGATAATTGTTATCTAACAGACCCTGGGCATTGGGCAAATTAGTGTAACCTGTTAAAATCTGTTCTGTATGCCAAGTCCACTGTTCCTTGAAATGCTGGTTAAATAATGGAATGATACTTATGTAGTCCCATCCATGAAATTTTCTCTCCACAATAACTGGGTGAAGAACAGAATGCTGAGGAATGTGGCAATCCAGTTGGTCACACTAATGATCATTAGAATTACTAATGATCTCCCTTTTGGTTCACCCCTTCTGGTCAGCCTACAGAATTTCTATCTGGTCCACTATCACTGGACTCTGGAAATGTTTCCATTGGATCCTTCTTTTCAATAAATTCAATCTCTCTTATTCTTTTCTGTTCATACCTATTAAACCTTTGACTCACACACCATTTCTTCAGTCTCTTATTAAACTATCTCACCACCCAAGTCCAAATAAGCTGCAATGAGAGGTGGATATTAGCACTATTATTATTGCTCTGTCTCCTTTCCACTAAGGTACATGTAAAATGCAGTTAGCTGTAAGATTTTCTTTCCTTGATTAGTTCTTTTCTTGAACTAACCCACAAGTCTATAACTGAATATGCATGATCATGCCTCACTGTTGTCTTACAGTTTGGAAAGCAGCTGTGGGTAAGTGGCTCACTGAAGTCTCCAAAACAGTCTCCTGAAGCTGACAGTAGCCCTACAGCAAAAAATAATATAATGTGAATTTCTCAGGTGGGAATCCTGCACTAAAGAGGGAATAATTTTGTATAATCACTGGAGGTTGAAACCTTTATCAGACCATATAACTGTCAGGCAATTTACCATCTGCAACAGCATCCCCCCTGCCTCTGGATTTATGAAAGAAGGTTTACTGAATGTATTTGTTCAGTATCAAGTATTATTTTTTCTTTTCTTGTCACGACCTTATACTCATGTTGAGATGAATATCAAAGGGGCATCCCAAAACATTTCTAACATTGGAAGATTTTATTTCAGAACAAACAGCAGTCAAGCATTTAATTTTTTCTTTCTTTTCTATAGGCAAGTACACTTGGTTTCCTTTTGCAGACCTCATTGGCAGTCTGGGCCCATTCCAGGTAATCAATAAATAAAGCCCAGTTAAGCCACATTTATTTCTAGAAGCAAATAGCAATCAGTCCATTGCTGTGGGAGCTCAGGCCCTGTCCATCAACTGAATCAGTACCAAATAAAGACAGGGGCTTTGAGACCAGTTTGCACAGAAGCTGCAGCTTAAAAGGCAAGGAAATAGACCAAATCACTTGGATTTATACATCACCCTGTCTAATTATTTTGTGAACAAGCTCCAGTCTTCATTCCACTAAAAATTTATAGGTACCTACTCATTTGATGAATCATCTTTCACTGAGCCTTTGTTGTTTCTGTTGGTTTATCTTTAATGAGTATATGGCATCTAATAACTTAAAATAGTTTGTAATTGCTACTTCAGGAACTTTTACATATTTTACCTAGTTTATACCCACATTAAAATACCTCAAATTTACAGAGGTAACAAACTTTATTATTCAATTGCAAGTTATTCAAACAGTTTGTTTCTTTGCTTTATCCTTTCAGATACATTGTACTCTCTAAAGACACAGAACAGGTCTCCTTCAATTGAAAGAATCTTACTTGGATAGTACTCAGTAAATAATTATTAAGTGAATGAACAAATTAACAAGTTAAGATCAATTTAGAGATTTTTTTTTTTGGCAGAACCAGGGGTTGAACTTGTGATCTCGCACTTGCCAAGCAGGTGCTTACGCCCTTGAGCTAAATCCCCAGCCTTCAATTTAGAGATTTTTCAAAGTAGTTTTTGAAGAAGTTTTTCATGCTCCTGACCCTAAAGTAATGTCACAGGCTTTTATTTTGATGAAATATAATCAAGAGACATTGCTGTAAAATAGTTGAGTGAAATTGGGCAAGCTATTCCACTTTCTCAGTCTTCACTTACCTCATGACATAGCAGGAATGGTAATTTGTGAATATACTTCTAGTTTTAAACTTTTGTGAAATTTCCTTTGAAAACAGTAGAAATGAGGCTTGCTATATTTATAATGGAACTCTCAGCCTCCTTTTTGTGATAATGGTAGTATGAGTCACATCACAGCAGGATTAAATGTACATATACAATAGTTATAATAAGGCTGAAAAAGGGGCAATTATATCTTCTTTCTGTGGAAGCCCAGAATTCTTTGACACTGCCTAAGCATTAACATATTTATAAGAGAATATTTGCTAAATACATTTGTATTAAGTATTATTTACTCATGTAATTAATTTGGTATCAAGTATTATTTACTCTTGTAATTAGCTAATAGTCACAAAAAAGTTTCCTATGAAGCACTTACATTGGCAGAAAATATCATTGAGAACCAGGATCTAAAGAGAAAAGGAAAATTTCTAGTTGTTGCAATTTAATAGGTTACATGTAGAGTTATTAATTATTAATGACTCACCATAGATTGCACACCCAAGAGGACAAGAATAAATCTGTGTTGTTCACTGCAGCATGGATTCTGGAACATAAAGTATTGTGTACATTTTTTTTGTGTGTGAATATATTAATAAACTCTAAACCTAAATGTTAAGGTTTATTCACCTTTTTGGGTAGTAGATATATTTAAATTCTTTCAAAATCTTTAGGTCATATTTACAGACCCAAATGCTGCTGTGTAGAACTGCACACTCACAGCTTCAGATCCTGGAGTTGTGTATCCACAAACCAATGAGCAGCATCAGTTGAATAAGAAAACAATGCTCCAAGCTTCTGCAGAAAAAGATTATTTCTTTAATGTTTTCTTTGTACTTTCCAGTAGTGAGCTTTATTTATCTAGTAGAGGTGTTTTTCAAGTCAGAAAAATCAAGATTTTTTTTCTTCAGTATGATTAAAATCCACATGGACATTCTTTTCCACTTGAAGAAAAATACATAGATAAAAGTGTCAAATGTAAGTATGGTTCTATCTTCTTAATGACTCACAGAAAAATAGTAGTGAGATGCTTACCTGGAGCTGTGCCTCTTAACTATCAGTTGGACCTCCCAGTAGAGGACTGAGCAACGAGCAAGCCAGTGAAGGTCTAGAGAGCAGACAAAACCAAAAAGTTGTTGACACAGATGACTATGGTGGGGGACGGAGCCACTCAGGACTGAGAAGTGAGGAGAAGCCAATACTTTCGAGAGACAATTGGGTGGTAGAATTTTTTGACTGTGTTGGTTGATACACATATAGTCCATTTTTATTTGATGCATTTCACTTTCTAGCATTTATAACGACAGTCTTTGCCAGTTAACAGGAGTATTATAGAAGGTTTTAACTGATATATTTTAGATTAGTTATGAAGTAAGGCTTTTGATTTTTCTAAAATGGTAAAATATTTTTCTAATTATTTTTAATTACATCCAGAAATACTTATGTTTTTACAAAGCAGTTTTGAATTTACATCCTCTGTTTATCAAAAGGAAACAATAAAATGCATCTTCTAATTCATATTCAGAGATGAAGACACAATACAATCTATACCAGTAGTGTTAAGTCTAGATTGATCAGTAGAATCACCTGGAAAGTTTTTAAAAATCTCAATGCCCAAGTTATAGGCTTTATCAGTTTAAGAAGACAGTCAAGGGTGAAATCTAGCCATGCAAATTAAATAACAATGACAATGAAATACCTCAAGTGATTTCAGCATCCTGCCACTGTTGAAAATCAGATCTCTATTCCTTTTCTTTCTACTCTTCTTTCTTGCCCTCTTCTCTTACACAAACCCTGTTCTAACCTTGTTCGCTTCAACGAGATACCCCAAAACTGAGTGTTTTTAAAGCCTTGGAAATGTTAGTCTATCCCAAACTGTGTGTACAAATTACCATTTTACTAATGGAAAGAATGAACTAATTGCACATGAAACAACAAGGATGAATCTCATAATAATTAGAATAAGATATTATAATAATTATACTGAATATTGTAATTTAGCAAAAGAGAATGTGTATTGAAAGATCACTTCTATATAAAGCTCTGAGAAATGCAAATTAACTTCTGTGATTCCTTTTCTTTCACTCATCCAGGGTAGGAAGGTTCATTGAAGTTGGGCAGACAACAGAAAACAAGGAACCATGGGATGTCCTCCATGTTTTTACTAATTCAGTGGGATAGGGAGCAACACTGAAAAATCCCATTTCCCTAGACACAAAACCGGCAAGTTGCCAAAAAGTTGTATAACAAGTTATTTCTTTAAATATTCATTGTACATGTGCAGGCCACATACCAGGTGCTGACTTACAAGCAAGAAAAAAGCTGGGGTGAAAAGCCTGAGCCTGCCATGTTGGGTACCCTGACAAGACAGTTCCATGGAGGCTAATTAAGAGATTGGAGGAGAAAGATATGAGGGAAGACTATATTCACCAAATTGATGATGCTAGATATATGTGAACACTTATTCAATTGAACAACTTGCATATTGGCACTTACTGTGTGTCATTTGTTTTGAAATTTACTGATCTGTGTAATGTGCATCCACAGGAAGTAACAGAATATTATCTACCCACCATGCCTCTTCTCTATTACCAAGAACATTAGAAAATTAAAGTTAAGGGATTACCAGAAACCTGGGAGACAACATCACATTGTAACACATGACTAAGAAGAATGATCAAAAGAGAAAAGAAAGGTATGGTACCAAAATAAGTGTTTAGCTGCAATGGCTAAATCTCCAAATTTAATGGAAATCACAACTGTATGACTCAAGAATTGTTGAAAACACCTAACAGAAAAGAATCTAAAGAAAATAATTTGCAGATGCATGAAATTACTGGAAATCAACGATAAAGATCTATTGAAAGCACTCTGAGAAAAATTTCTGTTAATTGTAAAGAAAAGGTATTATAGAGAAGCCAAATTCAAATCACGATGTTCTCAGATGAAAGAAAATCAAGACAAAGTAGCTCCCACAGATGTGTTCTAATATAGAAAACAGAAGGAACCTGTTCAGGTGGAAGGACAGGAGGAACTAGAGAGATGGGAGGGTAATGAGAGGCACCCCAAGCATCTCCTGTCAAAACAGAACAACAGAGATGTCATATTTATGGATTAGTATGAAGACACTTCCTATTCTTCCTATTTTAAAAAAATGTGTAAGCAAATATGGTAATATTTTTCTGGTAGGTCTGTCCATGAATGTAGTGGTGATACAAGAGCGGTTGTGACATAAAGGTCAGGATGGAAAGGAGTCACCATGTGTGCAGGGTTTCCATCTTCGATGTGAAGTGTTACAAAATTATATAGATTGTAGATTATTACAATTATATGTTGAAATCATAAAGCAGTCATTAAGCAATAGAATGAAATATAATTCAAACATCAAAGAACAAATATAAATGGAATATTAAAATAAAGATGACAAAAATGGAAAAACAGAAAAGCGAAAAGTAGAGAAGAAAATAGAAAAAATAGACTATGTATAATCAACTGCACCACAGTTACATTAAATAAAAATTAAAAACTAATTAAATGTAAAAATAAGAGATTGAGAGAATGCATTAAGAAATGACCTGTCTCAAATATAAAGCATGAATACTTTGCAAGATGAAGAAGGTATTAGTTTGTTAGGATTGCTATAATGAAGTATCACCAAGCGGGTAGCCTAACTGCAGACATTTATTATGTCACTATTCAGGAGGATAGAAGTCTATAATGAAGGTTCTGAGAGAATTAACTTCTAAAACCTTTGAGGAAAGGATTTATTACATCACCTTTTTTCATGCTCACTTGGCATTTTCACTGTACATGTTTCTATGCCCAAATGTCCCTCATTTTTAGGGAATACCATTCATATCAGATTAGAAGACTACACTGCTCCTGTGTGACCTCATCTTAGTGAACTGCATCTGCAATAACTGTTTCTAGAAAAGAACATTTGTTAAAAAGCCCATCTGTTACTCTAGGTTTTCAAAAGATCATCCTAAACTGCTTTATAAAACTAGAGAATCTTGAATTTCAGTTATGTACTTGTTCTTTTTAGATTGTTCCCATGGAATTATCTTTAAGAAGACTACCATTTGTGTGTCCCAGATTATAAGAAATTCTATTACACAACATGTCACCAGGTTTATATTTACTACAAGGCATTAGAATATTCATTATTTTCCCAGTTTTCTAATGATGACAAAGGGGGAAAGTTTTTTCTCGAATTAACTAACAGGATTGTGTCTTTCCTGCAGGAAGTGTGTTTTTAACATTCCAAACACTGTAGCCCCTGTTTATTAGTGTTTTCCTCCTCACACTAATGCCATATAAGCTTAGAGTCACATGTGTTGCCAACCTGAATGAATCAAAATTCCTCTTCTTACTTTATCCATTTTCCTTTTGAATTTTGAAATTCATTTTATCTAATGTATTTTCATGTTACACCACTTGAGTATATTTAAAGATTAGAATAAAATTAAATTTGGAAACAGCTGAACTGGAATAACAATTTAAATTTCACACAGATCTTTAGCAATTTATCTTTTATTATTGCTTGCTCTGAAGTATATGTAATGAAAGTCTACCAGAAATCCCTCCTTACTGTTGTTAAATATTTTTATTAAATATTATACTTCAACAAACTTCCAGGATAGAATTTGCATCAATTAGACTCAGAGTTTAAGAAATCAAGTGATGTAGGTAATATTACAGAACACACACAATTTTCCAAATAATACTTCTACAGTCAGATTTGTTTAAATAACAACAATATATTTATAGAAGCATGGATTTTGCCTGGAAGAAGTGATATTAATCATTACAGAAAAAATAATTTTCCAGGTTAATATAAGTTAGAAATATGGATCCCACAGAAGCTTTTGTCCATTTTCTACCATCTTCATAGGTCTACTTTGGAACACCAAAATAAAATGTTTCACTGAGACACATAAAACTGCTTTAAAGTCAACTGGCACAGGTGCTCACTAAGCAGTGTTTCTTTCAAAACAATTATTGTGAGAAGTATTTTTTGAGTGAGTTCATTCTTGCTTCATTCTGCAGTCACTTGAAGATGATTTTGGTAATGACTGAAATATGTGGAGGGCCCTTGAGTCTCATGATTATCATAGTGAGTCAATAGAGAGGTTTCTTTATCTGGGGGCACAGGTGTTTCTCTAGTTGTGAAGCATAGGGGTAAAATAACTGTTGGTTCAATCGCCTTTACAGCCCCCTTTCACTGAAGCGCAGACAAGGTTGCATAATTAGTTCTTATAAAACTTAAGTTTTACCAAAAGGTAAAACAATTTGGATTTTATTTAAAAAACATAAAATTGAACTTGGATTGGGGTTTTTAGATAATGAATGCATTGAAGATAACACTTGTATTTCCCGATAATTAATAAAACTTAATCTTTGCTTTGCAGTACAGTTATCTATAAATCATAAAGAGCATAACGTTATAAAGGGCTGGATCCTTTTCAAATTGCTTTTGCAAGTCTTATGTAAATTTGTGATGTTGCTGTGCATTATCCCAGTCCCTAATTCACAAAAGGAATTTATCTAGAAAAGCAAAACAGTCACTCAACCAGTAAGTGGCATGGTATGAAGACACAAATCTACACTTAGTTCTTCTCTTTCCATTAGCACACGAATTCTGGTCACATTGCTAAAGGGTATCTGCTGTCTTATTGATTTATCAATATTCTGGCTTTCCAGGGTTCCTTGACTGATACTCGTGTTCTTTAGACGTGAATACAGTACAAGATGCAAACACAGTGGAATGAGATAAAAAGCAACAGAAATTACAGTTTTTCAACTGCTTGACACTGTCTTTTATAAATCTTTTACATTAGAGCTGCAAGATAATGATATTTTTATAAATAAATTGTATTTTGAATGCTTCTAAAACTTGTAGAAACATTTAAAAGAAAATTTTTAAATCTTTTTTAGAGAAAAAGCCCATTTTTTTCATTTTAAATTAAATACTATAAAATATCTTTCTAGATATTTTATTAACTGCAGTAATCTAGAAAATGTGCTTTAGGGACAATATTCACACATGATCCCTAAACTACACCAGACATTTGGGATTTTAATCAATGGATCAACACTCCTTTTTGGAAGTCTGACAGAAGTTCAGTGAGGTTATTTCTCCTAGCAGTACAGAGAAAATATAACAAGATGTAGTATTTTATATAATAGAGTACTACTTGGCTATAAAGAAGGATAAATTTGAGACATTTATAGAGAAATAGATACGTCTTGAGACCATACCTATAAGCAAACTAAATCTGACTTGCATGTGTAGACATTATATTGTTTCCCTAGTGTAATAAACTCAAACAATAAACAAGATCCAAAACGAACAATGTTAAATGAGAGGAAACTGTCCAAAAGGAAAGTGAAACTGGAATGGGAGAAAGAAGAAAAGATGGAAGGGAAAAGGAAAAATAAAAAGTATATATAGACATATACACACAAAAATAGTTAAGACAGTTACGCTATTAATTGCTATTAGTCCACTGAAAAGAAAGGTTTATGTCTATATTGTTTGATTAAATTTTAATGCCTGTATCTGATAATATGAGCAACTACTTTGAAGATAACAAAAGGCAATGTACCAAACATTGTTACTCATGTTTGTAAACAAAATAGGTATGTACCTGCATTTTCTGTAGAAAAATATTTACCAACATTGCCATGGAAATTATCCCTGGGCTTTGTATGGTTATAGGTTATTTGACTTTGTTCTTTGATCTTAACTCTATTGACACTACCTTTACGATTAGCATATTTTTTTAGTCTGTGTTACTATAAGAGAATATCATACAGTGTATAGCATACACCAAAGAGAAATTGATTTCTCCCAGTTCTAAGGGCTGGGAAATCCAAGATCAAGGAGCTGGCAATAGATGCCTGGAGGGCCTTCTTGCTGTTTCACCACATGACAGAAGAAGGAAGTATTGAGTCCTTATGTGGTGGAAGATGGAAAGACAAAAGAGGATGAGCACTGCATCCTCACTTAGTGGAAGAGCAGAAGAAGTAACCATCCTTTTTATGAGGGTCCTAACCCCACCCAGGAGTGCTTGCTTCTTCCCATAGGCCATACTGCTTAACACTACCAAATTGGAGATTAAGTTTCAACATGTATTATATTTTTACTAATAAGAAATAATCACAAAATGTGTTACTATACCATGAAAGTATCTTTCTTCATAAATAAAAAGGCAGAAAAAGAATCTTCAGTCAACAAATGCAACAAATACTTAGATGATGGGAAATGTAAATCAGACTCTCATATTATACAGTACATGCAAATGAAATTGCTGTCTTAATATAAATTTAAACATGGGAAAGTTAATGATCTTTTGAAGGTCCAAGTAAAAGAACTGTGATGTAAAGAGATATTAAAATAAAAAACTGCTTTTATAAAATCCCAAAGAAAATTTTGGTACATTTGGTTTCATTATAGATGAAAGCATCCATATGTTAAGAAACATCATAAATTAATTGAAAGCCAACTCCTTACTTTTCATATTTAAAGAATTATTATAAATTCATAAAGAAAGCACAAATCTCTACAAGTCACTTATAGGAACACTTCATAAAAAAGAAACCCAAAAGGCTAATAAGCATCAAGAATGCTGACACTCACTAGGAATCAAATTCAAATTAAAACATCAATGTGATACCACTTTCATTAAGCTAACAGAAATATATAAAAGACACTTAAATGTAGCAAAAATGAAAGAGTTGGAAATTACTTTTTCTATCATAAATTGAATCAAGTTTTCTGGAAAGCAATGTATTGTGTGCTAGGATATGTAATTCAGTAATCCCCTTGGAACAATTTATTGTAAGGAAAAAATAAGAGATACAGATAAGAAAGTATGTGTAAAGAGTATCATTGATGATTTGTGGATAATAATAAACCACTGAGTAACTTAAACGTGCAATCAGAAAGCAGCTCTCAAGTGTTTATTGTGTATCTTGATAATGACTTACTTCACAGGAATGGAAATCAAGTTATAAAAAGTACATATTATTCTGAAACTGAAAAGAAACTTAAAAACTATTCATAGTGAACAGTCTACATTGTTAAAATGTGTAAATAAGATATAAATATGATTGAAAAATATACCCAGAGTAACACATTATTGGCTGAAGTTACTTCTAAAAGTGCTGAGGCAGCAATATCAACAACACAGTTCTTTTTTCTTTAAAATAAAATGTAGGTACACTTTAGATATATATAATGATCACATTCATCATGGAGAATTTGTATTTTATCTAGTATATCTTGATTCTCTGCAGCCCAGGTACTCACAATACTGAGCACATTGTATTCATCATTCACTCTAATTAATATAAGAATACAATTAAGGAATTACTTTTATTTTTTCTGTTTTATAGATAAGACTCAAAAACAGTAAGTAACTCACCCAAGAACACACAGCAAATAAAAAGGAAAATTTGAATTCAGACTCATGTTTCCAAGAAAATAATATGAAATCCAACTTACATGCGTATGTTAAAAAAAGATGAAAAATCAAATGCATAGATACAGAGTAGGATCATAGTTATCAGTGGTGGGATAGTAGAAGAAATGGTAAAATATAGGTGAAACTTGTAACTATACAAGACAAATTAATCTTTATATCCAGCTTGTGAGAGAATTCCAGATATTACTATTCCTTGTTGCAAATTGCTGAAAATAGATTTTACTTGTTCTTCACACACAGACACAGTGTAACAATTGGCTTTATTCTGTTTTATTTTGTTTGGTTTTATTCTCTTAAAACACAAAAAAGTACTAGATATGTTAGTATCTTGTCTTGAAGCAATCATTTCACTATGCAAATATGTATCACCATGATATGCTGTAAGTAATAAATTTATACATTGAAAGTAAGTCATTTCAACGAATTCTTAAATTTAGAGAAAAAATAAGGTATGTTTCTCTATCATACAGTTACTCAATTTTCAATCACTGTGATAGCTTGTTCTTTAAAGAGATTTAAAAGAAATATTTAGAAGCGAATCATATGAAAACATGCTCACAATAAGTAGGATGCTGAAATGAAATCTGATATGCTTTTCTTTTCTGTCTAAATATATATGTGCATATATATTTAAATATTTTATAAACAATTTTACATTCATCACATTTAGGGGCAAAAACAGAACTATATTGCTTAAGACTGAAAAAGAAATAACTATTGATGAATAGTGTAGTGAATATACACATGTGTAATTATATATAATTATACACATATGAAATAAGAAATAATGTAATATATGCATCGCATCAATATAACAAGCATGCATCTAAACTCTAAAATATGTGATGGCTAGATTCAGATCATAGTATAAAACATAACTTTAGTCCAACAATGTTAAAAAAAATTCACCACTCATTCACTGATGCAACAAAAACCCACTACTACTTTATATATGCCAGGTACTACAAATGTATTGGATAAAGCACTATAAACATAAATAAGTACCTTTAAAAAAGTCCATCTCGCTGATAAATTAGCAAAACACTAATGAAGGTAATTAGGAGATATATTACCCCTGTTATCCAAGAAAAATATTTTAAATTGACAGAAATTTAATGTGGACTGTTTTGCCAGCAGCAAATAAATTTCTACATTTTTAGTGGCATAGAAAATTGGTATAATGCTTTGAATGAGCAAGATGACAACTCATGACACAAGTAATAAAAATCATCATCTTCTTCAACCTATAATTCTGTTTTCTAGAACGTATCTCATAGAAATGATGCAAGAAGAGAGAAAAGCTTGTTTGTGCAAAAATGCTTATAGCTGTATTATATGTTGTAACCAAAAACTTAAAGATATTCAAATAATCAATTCAGAGAAAACTGCTGAAGGGACAATACTCTGCAAAAATAAAAGGATGTTATATTACTATGAGCTTGGCAAAAGTGAAAACTATGTGGACATTTGGGAAAAATGTTTAAACTGAAAAAAAGATAAAACTTGGAAGGAAGCATGCATACATACATGTGTATTGCACCTACAAAAATTACACAATAGAATGATAGAATTAGGAACAGTATATGTACAGTACAATGTTATATGCTGTGATAGAAATTTGGATTTTCGTCTTTATTGTTCTGGCAATATTGTCCATCAAAAATAAAAGAGCAGAAACTGTTACTAAAATTAATAAGAATTTAGATTTGGAATCTATAAAACTCTACTCAACTAGAAACTGTCCGTATATTACTTTGCTTGCAGAAATCCATCAGCCCCTTTTCATTAACAAGACTGCATGAAGAGACTATTGAGCCCTTTTACCATGACCATGAAGGAGAATAAAACTTAACCAATGGAAGAAAATATCAAGATTTTTTTTCAAACTTTAAACTAAACCATTGGTTACATAGATAGCAGTACTATTAAGGCAGATGGTCCATTTTATTCTATAAGAAAGACCATAAGAAATACTGCAAAAACAATTACAGTGGCAGAATTAGTCATAAGTGAAAAGAACTGCATCAAAAATAATAAAGTGGGAGTGAATAGTAAAGTACTTATCTTTTAATTCAGTTTCCTAGAATTCAATTGCTTCCACTCTCAATCTTCTAAATAAATACAAATTTTAGACAAGCAAATTCCTTAGAGTATTTTATTTCTGTATCTCCTTTCTTATTTTTTCCCTGTTTCTCTCAGATTCACACATTATCCTGTTTTCATACTATCACTAGCAAAAGCTGAAAAGTAGATGAGTGAAAGTCTAATAGTTTTGAATCCTCTTACAGTGATGTTACGTTAGCTTGTCTATTTGCTCATAAAATGATGAATTCTAATTAGTCCAGCAAAAATATATTGATTGTTAGCATGTATAGCATGCAACACAATATTTTACACAGAGTACACTCAATAAAGGACTATTAAACCATCTGTGAATTCTTGAGTCCACATAGAACCTTGCTTAGTTCTCATTTTCTAAGAAAGTCAAATTCTGTTTTTCAGAAGAAGCAAAGCTTTTCTGGCACCTTCTTAGCATAAACATAGACTAAGGTCATGTTATTAGACCATTGTTAGAAAAAAGTCCTTTCTTGTGGTAGTAAAATTAAACCATCAGAAGAATCTTTCCAGCAGAAGCAGATATAAATGCCTCAATTAAAGAGATAGTGTTTATGTGTCTATTATGTGCACAGGTAAGAGCTTGTTCTAATTTATTTAGACTTGCAGAGATCAAAATATTAATTTCATAATGAATTTACTTGTTCTTCTCAAACAAATTCAAAGATAGTGTATAAAAGAAAAGTTAGCATTCTGTGTAACACATTATTTTTAAGATTAAATTTTAAGTCTTGTAATAATATATATGTGTCAAACCTAAACTGAAATTTCTTCTGTTTGTTTTATCATTTCCAGTGATTTTTATAGGCAATTGGTTAACAAGTTATTCTAATCTTTTTATAATACAGAATCTAAGTTGTTTTCCCATTGAAAATCTCAGATGATAACATTTATTAATTTCTATTTTTTTCGTGTAACCTTGCCATTTATTAATAAGAAAATATAAGAGATATTTCCAGAAGTCATACATATGGAAAGAATATTTTTGGAGACTAATACATTTATATTAGGATTTTTTATGCATCCTTACATATGTTATAAAAATATGTTCATCTCGTAAAAAATGTCAGAGTTCTTTCTTAGAAGATGGTTCTTAGGGCTGGGGATTTAGCTCATTGGCCTAAATGCCTGCCTGGCAAGTGCGAGGTTGTGAGTTCAAACCCACAGGCCGCGGGAAAAAAAAAAAAAAAGACGGCTCTTTAATTAATGAAAAATACAGACTTCTAGTTACTATAACCCATACAGAATTGAATTCAGGAAATGCTTTTATATACTATTTTCCTGCATTTTGTTTCTGAGATGGCAGATTACCTTTATCTGTCAAGAACCATTTACATGTTCAAAGGATTTAAACTTTGTATGTGTCTTTTTATGAGTGATCGAACCTTTGTCACTGAAGATATAGATTGTAAGATCATCAGCATTTAGTTTTATGTTATTTCTAGTAAAAATATGCATGGACTATAAATAAAAATTTTGACCAATGTGTGTAGTTTTGTGACAATGGAACTACAGAAAATCATGAATGCCTAAGAAGTCAGGAACAAGTAAATTGAGATAGATAATTAAAAAGAGGGATAATATGGTATAAAACACACATATATATAGTATTTTTTTCTATTTAAATATGTATCTGTGTATAAATGTTCACTTTTATAACTGCAGTTCTGACTCCGAGATAAATAGTAGATATCAAGTAAATTATATTAGGTTCTTTGTGAATTGTCTATTTTTAAAATTTCTTCAGAGACCCAGTAGTGAGCATGAAAATTTTTAAACAGATATTGATTGAGAAAATCAGCAACAGCATTAAATTGAAAAAGGAATTTAATTCAGTTAGACTAGCTAGGAAGTGAATAAGGAATAATGCTTTAAATGAAAATACAAAGCAGTTTTTGAGAAACAGTGAACCAAGAGACAGTACTGTGGAGTTGATCACCTGGATTGAGTAGGAAATATAAACCAAAATGTAGACCAGTAAAATTTGAAGTTGACACTCACAAATACATACATATAACATATTTGCTGAGTTTTAGAATAATACATTTCTGGATTCAAAAATTAGAGAACAAAGCAACTGCAGCAAAAAAGATATACTGACTTAATAAACCAGTAGGGATCTCTGCCTTTTCTGTGGATGTGAAGATATGACACTTTGCCCCTGTACACAGTAAATATTTAGCATCATTCATAGGCTGGAAGTCTAAATAGTTCCATGATTGACCTTAATATCTTGTCATATTAGAGATAAGCTGATCTTCACTTTTGTGCCTTGTTCAGATACAGTGTTATATTTTCCCCCCTGATTTATCAAAACACAATCTTAACTGTTAAAGACAAACTAGCTTTCTATGGAGCATATCAGAGAAACATAAATGTGTTTCCTGGATGTAAAAAGAAAGATAATGAAAAGCAGAAATGTTGAATACGGGGATGTAGCCCAGAAAAAGAACTTTAGGTACCAGTATTGCAGTTTCCATTTGACCACCCAAATTATCAACAGGATGAGGAAGGAGAGTAGAATATTAATTAGTTTTACAATTTTTCTAATTTAGCATGTATAATTAACACTGGGCATAATAAAACAAGTAAAGGCAAATATACTTTCTGAAGAAATTCATGAACTTAAATTAATCTAATAGAGACAAACTTAAAATAGTCATATTCATCAGAAAGAAAACAGCCAGGTTGGCCACAATCAGGGTAATCAAAGATAAGGTAAGTAATACTCCATTTGTATTTCGGTCTAACAAATTCCATGAATGTATCATCCACTAAGTAATTTTTCAGTCATTTCCTAGTTCTTTGAAACAATCTCACTACTGGGTTTATTTCTAAGTAATTCAGTGTTCTAATCATAGGGAGAAAAGTACACAAAGATTGTTATGGCTTGTGTGTAGATGTCCCCCAAAACCTCATGCAAACATAAGTGGGACTTTCTTCAGAAATGGCTAAATCTAGAGTGTGTGACTGATTCATGGTGCAATGCTATGATTAAGAGTGCTAGGATTAAGGGTAGGTGATTATAATATTAATCAATGTATTAGTTTGGCACCACCCTAATCCTGGTAGTACTGATACAATATAAAGGATAGAAAGAGCCTTATTTTGTTTCTTGTTTGCTTTGATACCTTTTGCCGGCCATGAACATTTTTTCTTCTGTGATATTTTTCTGCCATTCTGCCTTGGAGCTAGACGACCATTGACTGAAACCTCCAAAAACTGTGAGCCAAGTAAACCATTTCTCCCTTAACTTTGGTTATTGAATATTTTGTCTGACCAACAAGAAAGACAACTAAGACACATATTCACAAGACACTCAAGAAGTTTTGTTTCAAGAAGCTTAAATTATAATAGAAGAGCTTCTTATATTTACTAATCGGTCACCATTTTTGACACCATCATTATGTTGTATAGATTCAGATTTCTATCTTGTTTCAATTTTTTTCTTTTAAGAGGATTTGCTTTGGTTTTAAATAATTAAGATACAATATTCCTTTTATTTATATTTTTATGCTTTCATTTCATTGAGCTTCTTGAAATGAGTTTGTAATTTTCATAAATTTTGAAAATTTTCTATCTACTTTGTCTCTCTGACCTCCTAGCTCAATCTCCTCAACTCAGAGTGACTAACATGTGGACTGCAACTTGGTTGTCCTTTTACATGCCATTGTTTGGAAGCATTATCTAAGCAGTAACTGACGCCAATAGTTCAGTTTGTTATGTATGTCTCCTGTCTCTCGGAGATCAGTGTCCTTAATTACTTCATATTTGGTGACTTAACATCTATTGCTTCATACATTTTGTCTTGTTTTTCATTTGTTTCAGGAGAACAAGTAAAATGGATCTTTTTATTCTGTGTTGGTTAGAAGCAAATATCAGACTAACATTTTATGTATTCAGGAATTTATGTGATATGTAAGCTTTTGTAAAAAAATAAAAATGATATAAAGTTAGAAATAAAGTATGGACTATGTAGAACAAACCTGGCTTATTCTGAGACTTCTTTACATATGTTAATAATATTGGTAAAATTGAGCTCAGCGCATTGTAACATGTAAGTGTTTGCCTTGACCCACCATCAAAATATATTTCAATATTTCATAAACTGTCTTCTTTTCTAGTCCCCTTTCAAAATAGAAAGAATAATGTCTTTACCACATTAATTTTCTCAGAATTGTATAATATAAAATTAGAAGAATTCTTTAGTTCATTTATTCATATCTATTAACCTCTTCTCAGCTAAATATTATTCTGAAAATTTGAAATATATCGAGTGCACTAACAGGTTTTTTATTCATTAAAGATAAATCAATATTTATATGTTAGCATAGAAAATAGCAAATTTTATTTTGTACTGCAAAGAAATGTGTAATTCAGAAAGAAAATTAAGCTAAAAAAGTTATATTCATGTCCATGAAAAAGATTTGATAAGAAGGGAAGACAAAGAAGAATGACGTCCGAGAATTTTGGAAATTTGTTCTGAGGAAAGCTTCCAACCACCGTGAATGCTAAACCATCTGTGGAAGGAAAAAAAGGGACTATCATAAAGAGTTCAATTATATTGCTTCAAATTTTCTCAGAGTGATTTAAATAGAGATTACAATTACTGTTTGATCTTTAAAATGTGGAATAATGTTTCTTAAAAATTATCTGATAATGGTTCAAGAAAACTCAGGGCCATAGGACATATGCAAACAACTTATGCATTGTTGTTATTAGTATCATTTAAAAATGTTTTATTTATACTTTATAGATGTTGGAATTAAACATCAAAGTTTTTAAGCACATATGCAGATAGTAAGTTACAAGCAAAACTGGCATACAAAGTTTTCAAAGTGAATGCTATTACATGAAACTATTTCACTTTGTGATGCAATCAATGTATTTCATAATGAGCTTTTACAAATAATTACTTGGATGCTTCCATTAATTTTTTTCTAATTATTTCTGAGGAGACTTTGGAAATTTCTATGGCTATGGTGATTTTTAATAATCTCCAAGAAATTTATTGACTTCACAGCTTAGTCAGAAGCTTGAATGATAAGACAGTCCTTGTATGAAAAATATGTGAAACAGAGCAGTGGTCAGCTAGCTACAGTCAATGGAGCAAATACTACTTATCACGTTCTTTTCTCACTAAGTCTTATTGGAATACAACTATGACCAATGTTTTCTTACTGTCCTTGGAAATTTTTAGTCTACAATAGCTGAGATGAGTAGTTACAATCAAGGCCCCATGGACTGTATGTCTAACATATTTGCTCCCTCTCCCTTGATGGTAAGAAGTTGCTAACCTCTGAGTAGAGGATCTTGCTTCTATAAAGTTTTAGTGATTTTCAAGTTTAGGACTTTAGACTTATGCTGACTGTGGAGTCTGGGGGATTAATTAGTAATTTCCTTACTGAGACATAGTGAAGACTAAGAAACCTGAGCAAATCAACCCCAGTGATAGCTCCCACCTTGAAGAAATGCCCTGCAGCTTTCTTCCTTGAGAAAGTACTAGTGAGCCAGCTCACCAATTATTGCCCACTCTCTGTCCTTGAGAAAGAAGTGTTAAGAGACAGAGTACAGAGAGTCGTTATCAGCCTTTTCTCAGTTTCCAGAATATTCTGGGTTGAATAAAATAGCTTTACAAATAAAATTTCTGTGTTTCTCAACATATATATGTGAAACTAGATTTTTAATAATTTCTGAAGTCTAAAGTCAATAATTATTTTCTGTTTCATTGGTGAATAATATAGCCTTTCTCTAAACAATTTTTGGCATTTGAAATGATATAAACTGATTTTGTATATATTGATGTATCACTATAATATCAAGAAATACCTGTTCCAAGAAAAGCAACTCTGCTTTCTATTAAAAACTTTTAACTTTTTATTTTGAAAGAATTATAGATGTATACAAAAGTGACACGATCATATAGCGTTATTTTATGAACTCAACCAGTTTATCCAGATGTTGAGATTTTCAAGAATGACTTATTTAGACATCATACAGCTATCAACATCAGAAAATTATAGCCTGTATAAACTACTGGTGATAAAACTTCTTCCAACTTCACTAGGCTTTCAATTAAAATCTTTATTTATTCCATTCCAGGATCCCATTTTACATCTAGCATCCTTCAGTTTCTGTTTCTTAGAATTTCTTCATCTTTCATGATTCTAAGATTTCTGATGTGCAACAGTCAGTTATTTTGACATAGACGAATTTGTTTTATCTTGTGAGTGACAAAATAAAATGATACAAATCTCATGTTTATTACACTGGTCAAAGAAATAGCCTGCAGCTCTTTGGGGAGCCCCAGCAACAACTCACTAAGCTTGTAAGTCTACAGGACAACTATGTCTGGAGGCTCTTCCGTGTAGCTAAAGTGGGTACATAACAGAAATCTGACTTTCTAAATGTTTACTAGGGCACATTTTGCAGGATGCTTAAATGGATGAGTGGTCAAATACAAGAATTTTTTGCACTTTGATTCAACAACTGAATACTCATTTGAATAAAAATAGTACAATACTCTCCTAAAATTGTAATGTAGAACTCTGCTAAAGGGAAAATTTCATTTAAAAAGAAGTTTTTAAATGAATATGAAATAACCATATTCACAGGTTCAGAAATGACCCATCTTGTTCATTTTATCACTCCCAAATAAGTGGTAAAGTTATCCAAACTGTTACATTTTTAAGAAGATTAAAAAAAAAAGCAGTAGTGATGAAGTGCAAAGTGGTTTCGTCAAATCATTTAATTATGTAACTGTTGATATGGGACATGATTACCTTTTATAGGAATAAAAGACACCCATAATGTTTTAAAATAACAATATATCAGTTCAAGAAGGATGCCTTTGTAAAAACTAATATACTTTTTAGGAAACTTTCTCCTTTGATTTAGTACATTAAATTAATATTTGTTCAATGTCTACTTAAAGATGTCTAAAATAATTTTTATTTCTATCCTGATACAAAATAAAGCAATGCCTGAGAAATTCTATTTCCTTGGTAACAAATACATTTGCATTTTGTGTAATTAATTTACACAAATTAATTACAGGTGGCCAAATTCATTAATCATCCACTTCTCTACTGTAATGCTGGACTTTTAGATGAAGACAGAAATGCCTGCATGATGTCACATCTCCTTATAAATTTCAGTTTCAGGAGAACTATAATGTAATACAACAGAAAGACAACATAAAACAGGAACATCCTGAAGAGAAAAATGTTATTTTTATCCTATTATTCTTATTGTTGGTCATGAACAATAAGGCCTTTTCTTTCCTTTTAGAGCAGCTATTTCTTTTAAACATTGACATTATGGATTTTTCCTAGCTTATGTGTAATTCTGAACATTTAAGATGCAATATAAAAAAGAGAAGCAATGCATGCTAAAGGAGTACATATTCTCATTTAAGGAAAATTGGAGTTTTAGTCAAATGGAGGAGATAAATATATCAAAAACTTCTGCTCCCATAGTAAGTTAAGAAAAGGAGATGCAAATAAGGACAGGGGATAAGGCAAAAGAAGATATCTCTGTATTGAACTGATACATATATATTCATAAAAATCACAGACATTTACATATCACAGGTGTTCAAATCAATAGCAGAAATGTCCCAATGTCTCAATAACACCTTGTGTATCATAAAATATTATGGTAAAATATCTTTATGATAATGGTAGAATAAAATATAATTTCAAGGTAAAATAAAATTTTTTAATCCCCAAAACTTCATCTAAAGGAGAAATCAAAAAAGTTAAGAATCAGTGAAAAAGGGAAATGTATTTATAAAGATATGTTAAAATCTAGTCTGTATAAGGAATTTAAGATAGTATGTAACTTTAAAAACCAGTTATTCAGAAAACATTTTTATAATAATAGATTTAAAGTTTTTTCTTGGAGTAAATCTAATTTAAAGAAGATAAATTGTTCTCCATAGGTCATAACCCCATTTTAGAACGCTGTGATAAAGATAGAAATTCAAATACTTTGAATACTTTGATACATTGACAGTTAAATGGCTTTCAAAAATTCTTAATTTTCTAGTTTCATGTCACTGTAGGGGATATTTTAATGACTTTCCTATAGGTATGACTCAACAGGTTTAATTGAATTTTTATGATAGTTGTTTTCAGGCATGCCTATTTTTTCTGACATATATATATATATAT
>RJWT010011061.1:0-23612 GCA_004365215.1 Cuniculus paca | reverse complement strand
GGCTCAAATCACTGCACTGACCCCTGCTGAGAGTCTCCGGCTACACCTGTAGTTAACCAAGACTAGAAAGCCACAGTAACCACTATGGAAGATGAAGAAGGGTCTTTGAATTCCTTAGCTAAAATTATCCTTCAAAACCACAGAACTCTCCATCTTCTTACAAGGATAACTAGAGGGACCTGTGCACTAATAAATAAAACTTGTCTTTAGATCAATAATTCACATCAAGTGACAAAGATCTTAAAACAGTAAAATAAATGTCAGACATATAAATGACTTCCATAAACAGGCAGGTCTAGGACCCAACTTGTTACAATCCCTAGTCCAGTCCCTTAAAACTACTGTCTAACCTTGGCTCCCTCCCCAATTTGTCTGTTCATTATGGTTCTTACGTTGGGATCATGTATTCTTCATCTCTTGGTGAAATTTGTTTCTTCTTGCCTAGAGGTCGTCAAACTCCAAATGGGCACACAGATGAGACCAACAATGAATGTGGTAGACTCCTTTTACTGGGGTCTACTAGATCAATCCCATAAAGAAAGCCTACCATTACTAAACCGCAACATGACTTCTATCCAAGGCCTCTCAAATTTGCTCTCCAGAGAAAGTTCTTGACCTCTGTCTCCCCTCCATCAACCCCTTTCAGCATGAAGCAGCTATATTCAGTTTTTGTTCTTCCTTTGTGGCAGTTAAGGATACTTCTTCAGAAAGAGGTAATGTAGAAAATAGTTTAGTTTAGCTAGCTTAATGAGTAAGCCAGCCAACTAGTGGAAGAGTCTGAGATAGACTGGAGTGACCAGCCAGCCTTACTGATTAAAACTCAGAGAAGACAGTGCACTGGGGCTTTGGACAAAGAATGAATTTCCTCAGGCAGCATGGAATGCAGCCCACTACCTACTAAAAGGAGGTGGAGTCCCTCCCTACTCAGACTGAAGGGAAGTGCAGCCTCTCCCTACTAAGATCCTGAGTTTTGAGGAAATTATAATGCAAATTAATAAGTTCCTTCTGAGATCCCAGTTTCCTACAAGCCCTACATGTTGAAGAACTGAGTTTAAAAATCCCAGCTGGTCATTTTAAATCCACAGAGCCACCTGTGAGAGGTGAACACTAAATGTTTAAGCAATTCCTGTACACAGGTTGCCTGTTCATAATTCTCAATTTAGAGGCTCCACGACTACCCCATATGGGACCCCCTCCTGGAAATCCGGGAGCTATTCTCCTTCTCCTTATTTCCAATAAAAACTCTGAGGAAAAAAAAAAAGCTACTGGGAATTTAAGTGAAAAATGGAATGCAAATTTATTGATAAGTTGATTAGTATATGAACACATTCGCTTTAATTAGTAATCAAAAAACATTAACTCCAGTGTAACTTCAACTACAGCTCTTTTCTCCTTTTTTTAGCTTCCACATAAGGTAAGATATTTATGAATAAGTATATTTTCATCATACAAGTCAACATCACTTTAGTTCAGTACTCAGAGTAATTGATTCTATTACATCTGAAATAATTGCACAATTTATTTTATTACATCTTTAATTGTGTGCAAAAATTGAATTACATAGTGAGAGCTACATCTACATAAGTATGCAAAGTATAAGAAACTCGTCATAGTCTGATTACATATTTTTTCTTTATATAGCAAGTGCTATAGGAAGATTAAATGCTGAGGGTACACGATGTCACTTAAGAAGAACGACAATTACATTTGTCTAAAAGCCAGAAGCATTTTGATATAGTAGTGACTGAGGGTTCTATCAGTTTTCCATAAGCATATTACTCTAAAGTATTCTCCAAGGACAGAGAGTAGCACTGGAAGAACAATGACAAACCAGTGTTACTAAACATCTTATGAAGTACAAGCTATTTACATAAATAATACCTCAAACTCCTCCTGCCTCAGCCTTCCAAGTGCTGGGTTTATAAGCATGCACCACCACACCTGACTACAAACTCTTTTTAAAAAATCTAAAAATAATTCCTCTATAGATCTTTCTCTACTGAAACTCTATTGTAACAAGTTTTATTTAAAATGCTTTCTTCTTAAAAAAAAACAGAGAGAAAGAAATTTAAGTTCTCTAGATGTTTCCTCAACCAATGAGTTAAAACATTGTGACATCTGAACAAGAAGAATGAATGAACTAGTACATATAGGACTAACAGTAAGTACTGTACTTGGTTGTAGAGTTAGGACATGTTAGAAAGTTTAGAAATGGCATCTTTTGGAATCAAAGCACACTATGTTCCAGAGAAAGGTAAAACTATCTTAGGCATTTACGCCATAGCATAAATCAAATTTTAAAAAATTGGGGGGGGACAATTCACTACTTTGTGTCACCTTTAGAATTAACTCAGGTAGCTTTCTAGGAATTTACCCACCTGATGAGAGGGCATTTATTTACTTTTCACTACTAATTCTCGAATCAATAGAAGAGATGCACATTTTGAAGAAAACATAGTGATCATACTTCTTCTACCAATTCTTTTCCAATTCACTCGGTGAACAGTTGGACAAGTTATGTTTCCCTGGAGACCAAGTGAAATAGAGATGAAGAAAACAGATCTGGGCAAGTACAAAAAAACTAACACTCGACTGCAGCTTTAAAATGCATGTTGCAAAAGTTTAGAAGTCTCAAGAAAAAACGCAAACAAAAGCTTGATATAGGCGTGGGCCACTGCAATAGTCCCACTTATGATTAAAATGGAATTGTGTCCATGATCTAACCCTCCACCTTGAGGACTTTTAAAAGACTATTAGGAACTGACAAGCTTAAGAAATTACAAAAGAGAAGGCTGCCACCGTTTGTCTTGCTAATGAAAAGTCAGAGAAACTTCTGCTGAGTACTCAGTTCCACCCCTCAATAGGCCACACCAGTTTCATTTCGCAGGTGTTTCACTCAGCGCGCCAGCTGCCAGAGCGCCCCAAACACCCGTGAGCAAACACCACTGCCCGGGACAGAAAGTTTAGCGTAGATTTTTCTGGGTCATCAAAGGTAGCCCCTGCTCTCTCATCACCACAGGGAAAAGTGCAGAAAAGAGTCTGTGTTAGTCAGGAAAAGAGAGGAGCGCCTGCAGGAAGCAATCGGAGGGGACTGGGGAGCGCGCCAACAGTGCGCACTGTGTCCGCGTAGTTCACATACCTAAACAAAGATCTCGTGTGGGCTTTGCCATTCATTCACTTTTCAAAAATGGCCCCTTTGCTTTCCCAGCAAACAAACTCCCCAGCCCCACAGCCACACACGCACGCCCTGAGAAGAGCTGCACTCACCAAATAGTGACAGGATCCCACAGGCGGTCCAGACGGTGAGAGACATGCCCACGCTGCCTGTGTTCTGGAGCACGCCCTTCGGAGAGATGAAGATCCCTGCTCCAATGATGGTGCCAATGATGATGGAGATGCCCCTCAGCAGCGTGATTTTCTTCTTCAGCACCACTCTCTCCTGCCCCGCAGGAGGCTCCTTGCCACCCCTGGAAGGCAGCCTCCCGTGGACGTTTCCCTGCAGGTAACCTCCCTTGGAGATGGTGGCCACGACGGGCTTTCTGACCATGGTTCTGACACACGGGGGGGAAAAAACAAAACAGCAAGCAAAAAAAGAGAAAAAAACCCAGCAACAACAAAACTTTCAACTTGAGTGTCTCTTTGGTGTGACTGATCGGTCTCTTCCCCTTTGCTTTCAGAGTGTCTCTCTCAGCGCTACTGTGTTCACAGGTAAAACTCAAAGGTGTATTTTAGCCTCCACGGCGCTCTAATTACTCCTCAGAAACACCTGTACATGCTTGGGGCGCTGGGTTCCCACCTCCTGGTCCTGTCCCCGTGGCTGCCGCGCCGGCTGCTGCCCTATCATTACAAACCAGCTCAGCTTTCATGGGCTTGTATTTAACCTCCTGCCTGTCACACCAACTTACTCCGGCTACATGATGATGCAAATTCTCCAGGTTTGCATCAGCCACATGAGAGGGCTCCAGCATTACTCAGCTTTTTTTTTTTTTTTAACAGTAGCAGCATGTTGCTCAACTGACCTCAGCTTTTCTGAGAACAAAGCCCGCACACACTTAAAAGGGATCTTAACCAATCCAGAAGAAAGAAATTCACAACAGACTTCCTAGACATTTAAAGCAACTCCCAGCGAGGGACAAAAGCTCCTTAACTGCAAAGAAAATCAAAAGTGAAACAGGAAATGACTACTTCATTTTAAGGAGTTACTTTTTGCTTTAACTCATGTATAAAAATGTTTTATGCACAACTGTTTTGACAAGAGAAAGCAACTTAAAGCTGTATTGTTTATAACAACAAAATTTGCATTTTGTAATTTGTATCATACTTATTTTTATGTTTTTTGTTTGAGTTTCCTAGCAACACAGTCAAAGCTAAGATTTACAAAGCCAGAAAGATTTTACACTACAGTGCTGCTGCTGCTGCTGCTGCTACACACATAATAACTGTAAATCTTGCTAAACTCTAAAAGATAAAATTATTTCTTATGACCCATAGTCAACTAAAAATCAACTTAAAATCATCAACTAAATGTGACAAATTTAAAAGTCATGATGACTCCAGAAAATAGGCATTTTCTGATTTTCATCTGCACTAGATGGTTTCCTGAACGAAGTGGAAGATATATATTCTTCATTTGCATGTTCTTCCACACATCACCAAAAATTCTAATTTCAAAATTAAGAATAATTATAATTACACGCAAGTGTATGTGGTTCAAAAGCTTAAAAAGGAATACACAGAAAAGTAGTTGTAGAAGGTAATATTATGCATCTTTTTTTTTCTGGATGCATGAGCTATTGTTATGATTATAAATTTGATGTGCACTAAAATCAATGGTACTATGTTACAGTTGAATAGGATCAAGAAGTTTCGAGTGTTATTGCACAGTAGAGTGATTACAAATAATAATGCATTATACATTTCAAAAAGCTGAAAGAAAAAATTTTGGAATTTGTCATTAAGAACAAATGTTGTTAAGTTTTTGAGAAGGTAAGACATGTGTAACCTGATTTAAACATTATCACAATGTAATATCACATTGAAAGAGTGCATGTACTGAGATATCACATAGCACTGCACTGATATGTACAATTTTATGTTGCCATACATCAATTAAAAACAAAATTTTAAAAAGATTATAAAAAATAAAACTAAAATGTGATAAAAATATAAGCTAAAATTAAACTATTTACTTTTCAATAGCCAAAAGAGCAAAACACTTTTAAATTTGTATTTTTCCAAAGTATTTAAAAATCAAATGCTAAAAAAAAGAAATCTCAGTATCATTTTTGGCTGTGTTCGTATATGGTTTTGAATTTAATGAGGACAGTTGGATGTTCTCATGACCCGGAATCTCCATCTATACACACCATTAATATGCTCCTAAACTTTTGAACATAAACAACAAAAAAACCTGTGTGACAGGAAAGCCAGGGAAGGAGTGGGAGTGGACAAAGGGGTATCAGGATGACTTGAGAGAGAACTAGCCATTAGAAAAGTATCATGGAAAATGTCAGTTTTCCTTTAGGTTAGCATCTCAGGAAATTACACCACATCAATGTTTACCCATCCAAACACCCAAAGCTATGTAATTTTCTTTTCACGTTATCTACCTAAATTCTACATAATTTGCTTTGAATTTACCAAGTTGGAGTGTTTATAAAATCAAAGTTAATAATTTTCTCAGGAGTTACAGCTTTCAAAAAAATTCAAATGAGACATTTTCCTCAATTCTTTGGAATTTCTTAAAAAATAAAAGAAGCAAAATAAAGATTGTCCTCTTGCTCCTTACACGCCCTGCCACTCACACAATTCTCCTGATTAATGACCAGTCAAGGAGGAGGAAAGGTTTTTGTTTCCCCCAAAAGAGTAATGTATTGGCTCTGAAGAAATATGAGTTAAAAGTAGACTCCCTACATTTCCCAGGGAGCAACTTTCTGTCTCTTTCTACACAGTGCCACACTTCTATTTTAAATTTTATTATAAATGACCTAGACTAATAAGTTGAGAATAAGACCCCATTCAGACATGAAGTCAGCTAAATTCTAAAGAAGGAAAAATGTTCTTTCAACATTAACTCATACTCTCTTGCTCTGCAGTATTTAAAAAAATATATGTGAAGAAAAAATTTCACATTAGACTAATGGTCCAAATGATTATACTATCAGGTAAGGATCACATTCAAAATGCCTTCAAACCTGCATAACTGCCAAGACACAAATATATCGTTTCTAATCACATAGAAATTTGCAAAAACTACTGGTTTCAATGAAAACACTGAGTTACCTTTAATGGTAACAGTCATAATCACCACTCTCAGATTTTTTTTTTTTCCAAACACCAGGTATTGAACTCATGACCTTGCACTTGCCAGACAGACACTTAGGCAACTGAGCTAGATACCCAGCCCTACAATCACCACTCTTAAACATGTAAACTAAGTAACTGGATCGTCTTCAAATACATGTGTCATAAAAATGCATTTATATTTCTCCTGCTTTTGGATTTATTGTAAGTATTTCAGTCAAATTAAAGAGATTGCCTTTCAGTATTTCCTTAGGGCCTACTATACACAGGGACTAGTTCAGTGCCCCCAAAGCACCTCATGGATGAAATAGGATATGTCATGGTACTCATCATTTGGTAGAAATGACTTATATCTTACAGTTACCAATACGGGCATATAATCCATGCCTTGCAAAAAAAAACAATCATCTCTCTGGTGGCACTCCTGTCGGAATATAATACAACCTGGGATATTTCTAAGTAGAACTAGAATTATTGCTTCTCATCTGTTGGAAGTCATAAAAGTGTGATCCCAGAGCCATCGGAGCAGTGTCCCTAGCCATGTTTGCCAAAATTCTCATGACAAACAAACAAACAGAAAAAAGAATACTCAGAGATGAGGCATATTTACAAAGGCCTAGTGATCAATGCCTATTTTAGTTCCTAGGAGATTCACATTGGCGGTAGAGCCCGAAAACCTTCCTTTAATTCCATAAACTCTAGTTCCCTTGATGGACATGATGCCTCGTAGCACATCCAAACCCCAACTTCGCATGACTGCTACAGCTGGATGTGAATGGCTCATCATCCAAACTTTTCAAACTAGATCGCTTCACACGTTACCCATTTGCCACATGTGGTTACCAACATTGGAAACATGACTAGAGTTTGAAACTATGAAATAGCTATTCTAAGAATGGAATTATTTTTTTCCACAAAAATTTGTTAAATCTTACCTGTAAAAGATGAGACCTACTTTTGATTCATTTTGAGTCAAGGCTATTCTTGATATACTTTTCTTAGAGAAATTATTTCAAAGAATGACACTAAAAAGGAAAGCTGCCCAACTCATTTTTGTGAACTGAATGCAGAAGCTGACAAATATTTCAGGCTTTCTGGGTACATTTGCTAACTCACTGTTAGTATCTTGACTACAGTTGGAATGAAGCAATACAAAACCATTGAAATGACTTACAAAAGTGATTTTTGCAAATAAAGTTTTATTTCAGCACAGCCATGTCCATTTATTTGTTTATTGTCTAGGCTTATTTCACATTACAACATCAGTATTCAGTAGATACAAGAGAGACTGAATGAGCCACAAAGTGGAAAATATTTACTATGTGCCTTTTCACAGAAAAAATTTCCTGATTCGAGCTGGAGAAAATATGTAGGAACTGACAACATATTTCCTTTTTTGTTTTCTCTCTTAGTAATACTATCCTTACATGCACAATTGTTTGTTATTCCTGCAAGATAAGGATGGGTCAGCATTTGGAAGTTTCAAATCATTCTTGATATCCTCTGTGCTTGAAATTATATTTCCTTAAGATACTCATACTTTATTCTTTCCCCTCTTATACTATCACGCTAATAATTATATTAAAGAGTTAGTATCTGTTAATTTTCTTTTCCTTCATTAAACAGTCTCTGCTCATTTTCTTTGCTGTCTGATCTGGGATTGCATTTTTTTTTCTGCATCTTGAAATACCTAGCCCATTGTCTATAACAGAGTAGTAAGTGTTGAATATTTTTATTAACTCCCAATAATATAAACGAACTTATGATATAACTTTAATGGGAAAGTGAAAGGAGTAAATTAGAGGCAAAAAGAAGAGCACAAACTCATCTTTCACAGTAGAAAGTTGATATATAATGCACAAAACTACAACTATTAGTAATAGAAACAACATTTAGAGACTTGGAGGCAAAGAGCAGGAGAAAATCAGGTTAGTAAGGAAAAATGACTCTTGGAAGAACAAAAAGAAGTTCTTGGCAGAATAGAGAAGGATATTAAAAAAGAAAGACATTACCTCACTGAAGAAATACGGTCTTAGTCTTTGATAAAAATAAAGCTAACTGAAATTAACATAACTATACCCGAAGTTTAGACAATATAACATAAAAATAAAAATTGATCAAATATCTCCAAGTGCTAGGTTTTGGGACACTGGAGTCTCCTTCAGGCCAAGTCAAAGTAGGAAAAGCAGTATACTCCGCAACATGAGGGTGAACCACCACACCAGATAGAACACGCTGGCTAAAACTCAGTGTAGACATTCTTGTATCACCCAGGCCTCAGCCATTCCACAGTAAACCTGTGAGTTCTCACAAGAAGTCCATGCAGGGCTTTGGAAACTGTTCTGCCCATGTGTCCTGGGATTTTGTAATTAACAGATCACATCTACTTCCTGCCAGTTTTGCCATGCCTTAATCACTTGACTCATTAGGATCTTTTATTTGAGAAAAGGAGAGTATAGACAATAACTCACTTAGGGTATGCAAAGTTGTTCATTTATGTCAACAACTTAATGGCAATCAAGAAAAAGGAAGGAAAGAAGAAAGTGAGGGAAATGAAAAAAGAAAGAACATATTTTGAAAAGTTGCAAAATCATTTTTTAAAAAAACTAAACTATAATGAAAGTATTTAAGTTTTTTACATCAATCTAAAATTTTTCAGTGCATTGACTAGCAGTATAAAACAGAAATAGCCCATATCTAAGAGATCAAGTAAGAGGAATTAACAAAATCTAGAATATATAAAATATATGTGCAAATATATAAGGAAAGCAAATAATTCAAGAAATAAAAGGCAAAAGATTAAATCAGATGACAAAAATAGTAAAATAACCTTATCAGAGATATAATATTTTATTGACATTTTTTAATAATGAGCATTGATTGAAAGACTGCTGTGAAAATCAAATGGGGTTCAAACTCCCTACAGCACAGAGAAGAAATCAAATGTCATCAAGGATCATCACAGAGAGCCTGGCTGCATCTTTCAATGCATCTGGTGGTTCAAGTTCACCACGTAGATTGCAACGGATGAAAAAAGACGATCAAAGTCTGGTGGGTTTCTGTTAGCATGATATTCTCTTCCTATAGATAACCTGACATAAATAATGCTAAAGCAATTTGCATGTAAACTCATCTGGGTATATCCCACTTGGACCTCTTATGAGTCAGCTTTATCTCCACATCTCAGGAGTATACAATCTGCAGTTTGTTGAAAATTATACTATGTTATACCTACATGTGAGCAAAGCTTCTCATGTATCCACTTCTGCCTCCCCAGGCGGATGTACCTCATCCAAAACAGAACTGGAAGAAAAAAAATCCTTCTCAGTCAACACAGATGAGAGTTGGCACTATTGAGTATATATCAGGATCTAAAAAAAAAAAATTACAATACTTCAGTAAAGAGGTACCACACAGATCATGTTCTCCAATTACAACACAATATAGAAACTAGAAATAAGAAAATTAAAATCTCCACTATAAACTCATTGGTCAAAAAACAAATGGTAAAAATCTTTAAATCCTTAAAGACAAAATAATTATTATATCTAAATTTGAGATTCATGAGTACCCATGTCATTATTTATAAGCAGCTAAAATAAATTCACAAATTATGATGTGATGTCATGAATCTAAGAATATAAGGAATGTTAATCCTTTGTACCCGAGGTCCTAAAGGAAATAAAAAATAATTTTATATGCTTGTTTCATAGTAGCAAAGCTCAACCAGCTATTTTACATAGGGAAAAGAAAGGAGAGTTAAAGTTTCACCTCTCAAACTGACAAATATTTAAAATGAATAATACCCATATGTTTGTAATGCTATGGAGAAAAAGAAATCTAAATATTGACCCATGAGTGTAAATTTATACAAAGACCTTAGGAAGTAACCTAGAAATATCTAGAAAAACTAAAACTGCACTTTCACTATGAGTTAAGAATTTCTCCAGACAACTTCCTTAAAGAAATTCCCATTCATGTGCTCAGGAGACAAACACAATTCTTCACTATAGTAATGTTTTTTTTTTCTAACTGTAAAAATATGAAAACATCATAGGGGAATAGATAAACTCTGGCTTATTACTCCTGGTAAAGTACATAAACTAAATTTGCATGAATTAGCATCTCAAAAACATTGGGTTAAATGAAAGAAGCAAGTTGAAGAAGGATACAGGTAGCATGATACCATTTGTGCAAAGTTTGAAAGTTCACAATCTTCTGTGTTGTTTATGAATCCTTTCCATATGTAATAAAAGGAGAAAAATACCCATGGGCTTTATCAACTCTTGAATAGTAGTTGCCTTGTGAGGAAGTAAGAAAGCAAAGAGTTACAGGGATGAAGTTTTGGTTGCAATTAGTTTTAATCCTTTAAAACAAAAACGGGAGCAGGATATAGTGGCACACACCTATAAGCCTAGCACTCAGGAGGTTGAGGCAGGAGGATCTTTGTAAATTTGAGGCCAACCTGAGCTACACAGTGAATTCAAGGCTAGTCTGGATTACATAGAGAGATCTTGTCTCAAAAACAAAAACAAAAAAAGATATAATAAAAATAAGATATGAGCTCAAGAAATTGTATCAAAATAATATCTGTAAAATCCAAATTCATATTATTAAAAGGTTATAGGCCTTGATTTGAATCATAATATTGAGCGTACTGTGTTATATTACTAACTTTTTATCCTAGAGGAAGTGAAATAACTTCATCAATGAAATGGATTTGACCTGAATTATACAATAAACAAGTCTGACAGCTTGAACTTTACGATAGCCCTACGGAACACCACCCCTTCCAGTAAGGATTGGCAGCACACGCCAGCAGGAGATTGTTGGAATCTGGGGAATTGTTACATCTGTCCAGTCTTGCCTATAATTATTTCACTCAAGTAGGCCTAAATTCTGAGGTGGAAAACAAAAGAGTTTGAGAAAAGCACTTAGTCCCCTGTGTTACAAATTTTATCACTGGGAAACAGGAGAAGGTACTCTTTGGCAACATTGCTAATAACATTATATTTTTGAGGTCATATTAAACAACTAAAATCACTCACAAATGTGCACTTTCCAAACATCTTGATAAATATGGTGCTTAAAATCTTAAATCTCTTCATATTATGACTTTTAAAACATATACAAACACTATAGAAAATATATAGAAGAAATGTAAGAAGAATTATGAGTGCAAGTATAAGCATAGGTCATATGAACATCTGAAACACCATAATTATTATGGTATTTTCATTTCAAAAATTCATATTATTGAAAGATTGTAGGCCTTGATTTCAACCATAATATTGAGTCATAATGATATAACCACAAACAAGTCTGAACTTGGGTTTGCACCACTTGTTCTTTTGAGAACCAGGAAGTCTTATAATCTCTGAAAAGGACACTCCCTTCATTAATACTGACGGTATATGTACAGTATGACTAATGCCAACACGCACTGGAATAATTTGTCAGGAGCCCTGTACTTAATACTTTGTACCAGTAAAGTGCTTATTAAAGGAATTTACTGGAAGAAAAAAATGAAAGTGTTGCAGAAAGGAGGAGGGCTGGGGAATTTTTGTCTCTAAAGAAATTCATATATTTTATCTATTAAACAAGACAAATAATAAACTATTATTTCAAACCTAGTGAAACCCAATCACTAGTTATACAAAAATCATAACATGAAATTCAAGGCCAGAATTCACTAAAACATCTATTAAAATGGCTAACTCACTATGGCAGGCATCTCAAAGAAGAATAAATAAGTTCTAAAGTTCAAAAACATGAAATTATTTGCTAAAATTGACTTATTTTTGAATCTGTTTATGTTAATAAATATTTGAACTAGTTTACTAAACAAATTCTTCTTTCAGTTGAATATATCTCTCTCTTTTTTTTTTAATGTCTCTGGGGATTAAACCCAGGTCCTTCTCACTGAGCTATCTCCCAAGCCTATCTCTTTAGTTTTATTTTTATCTTTATTTTCATTTTGAGAACAGAGTCTTGCTGAATTACTAAATTACCCAAGCTGGACTCTAACTTGTAATCCTCCTACCTCAGCCTTTCAGAGTGCTGAGATTACAGGCGAGCACCACCATGCCCAACTTGAAAATCCTCTGAACGGAACATAGAGTCCCATTCTTTCTCCATTCTCAACTAGTAGTTCTTTTTCCTCTTTATTGCCTGGCTGACAATTTGTTGTGGGTGGAACATTTTGAAAGAGGTGGGTGAATCTGCTGACAGCTTTGGTCTATCTTCTCCTTATGCATCTGTCCACATATTTCTTCCTTCAGCAAACACTTAATGACCACTCACCATGCACCAGGTATCATGTAAGGTAGTGATATACAGTGATTCATAACAATAATGAGTGCTAGCTATCTGCCTGGCATTATATAAGCACCCTATGGTCCCTGCCTTCATGAAGCTTACAGCTAATAATTTGATTACAGTTGTATTATATTGTAAGAAGAAAACCTATAGAAATCTAAATAGCTGAGAGGCTGAAAGGCAGGGCTTGTATCCCTGAAAACATACAGGAATGTGACCAATTCTTACCAATCCCTCTTCCTTATTTTCCCCAGGTTGCCCAGAGCTGCATTTCTTTCAAAATGTTACAGGCAGCTGAGTTAGTTAGAGATATTATAGGCAGTCAGATAGGGTCACGCCCTCGAGAAAGCCCACAGAGGACCAGATGTCTTGTGACCTTGGAAGAGACAGACACCTCCAGCTATAAGCCAGATCTCAAGACAGAGCAAAACAAATACAACCACACCCTAAGTAGATACATCAGGGATTGACATTCTAAATAGGTATGGATCACCTTGACCATCCCAATCCCCTGTAGGAAGAGTCACTGATCCTTAAGAATGCTCGCTTGCTACGTGACTAGCTTCCCTATTCGTCCCTGATTTGGTCAGTTTTACCTGAATAATTAATCTTATTGGCTGACCATAGTTCTGTCCCACCTCATGCCCATTTGCCTTCCGAGTTCCCAGGTTTTCCCCATCTTGGACCCACCTCACCTCGTGTTTTACTCTATAAAAGTCTCTCAAAAAGCCAGAGTCTTTGGCAACCCACTCAAGACCCCTTTCTGTCTCTCTCTTGGACAGAAGCTTTCTTTCTTTCAATAAATATATCCTGCTCTTAACCTACGTTGTTCCTAAAATTCATTCTTCGATTTCAGAGAACACGAACTCATGCCAAACATCTAGTACGTTGGGAATTTCATTCCCCTATATCAAAAACTTGGCACCTTATTTAGCCTTATCTCTTTTTCTTTTTTTCCCCATGTTCTGGCCACTAAGGAACCCACACTTGGCCTCCATAAAAATTCCATCTCGGTGCATGTAGAGACTCCCATGCAAACACATGCACAATCACGTCCCTACACGGTGTAGGTCGAACTGAAGCGAAGACAGCACTGATGAGTAGATGCTGCCTCTTCCCAAGGTCCTCACACACCCTCCTGCCCCAATCTGTAATCTCATTGCTAGGAGGAAAATGCAGGAGGGCAGGAAAGAAGGAGGGGATGAAAGAAGGGGAAAAGAAGAGAAAGAAGAAAAGAAAGCATAAGGACAAGAAGAAGAAAGGGCACCAGTAGAAGGTTCATGCACTCCATGGAGGAAAAGGCTGACGACATGTTTTCTTCTCCTCATTTTTCCTCTTCCTCTTTTCCTCCTCACCTCTTGCATTTTTCTTTCTCACTTCTCTTGGGATCAATGCACATAGATACAGAATTCAAAGCTGACACCGTGGAGTATCCTCAAAGTTCTCTCCTAATTGTAGATTATATTGGAATGCGTGTGTTGGTCCCTGGGTGTCATTTTAAGTACTGCAGTCATTTTAAGTAAATGTAAATAATCACACTTGTCATAAAGTTAAAAAAGATTTGGAGAAAAGAGAGGACAGTACCTACCTACATTTCTGCACACCTTCCTGGACACTGCACTTTTACTGAACTGTGTATCATTACCCTCCTTCTGTTAATTGCTCATACTATGATTTTCCTCACCTCTGGAAACACAGTGGCACACAGCCTTCAAGCTTTTCACACTCACTCAAACAGCAAGCGTTCCGGTTGTATATTTGCATGTGTCTGAGAGACTAGGGTGATATTTTGGTGCAATAGGATTGGAGAGAGGACATCAGTAAATCAGAACAACAAAAGAACAACTTAAAATTGAAAATTAGATACATCTGTTGTTTTAATCCGTACTGTGTAACTGGGATAAGTAATTTATAAAGAGATGCATTTGGTTTATGACACTGATGACTAGAGGGCTCAACCAACACTGCGACCAAGTCCCAGAGAGGCCCAGGGCTGCACGTTAACACCGTGGAGAAGCAGAGAGACAACCGCTGTGTGTGGAAGAGCCATGTGTGCAAAGAAGGAAGCAAGAGAGTGGAAAAGGCGAGGCTCATTCAGGAACGTGCTGTCTGGGAGCTAAGATGTTCCTGCAAGGTCGGCATTGATCTGTTCTGAGGGCGGCGACTCTTTGACCTAATCATCTCCATTAGGCCCCCCTCAAAGCTTCCACAGCATCAACACTGCCACGCTGGGGGCCAGGCTCCCAGCACTTGACCTTCTGAGGGACACTCCACATCCGTCCATAAGCAGCCATTTTTAAAAACTCTCACCCTAATACTGAGGACCTTTCCTGCCATTCTCCTTGTAAAGAGTACCAACCACTGGCTCAGTTTAGGTCCGTCTTCTTTCGGTTGCTTCATCTCTCTCCTACTCAGACATCCTAGAGAAACTCAGAATCTTCTTTACCATTCAGAGCAGCTTATTCACCTTTGCCTTACTCTTGGCCCAGACTCTTCCTACACTAAGAGACATCTTTCCAGGAACTAAATGGTCTACCATGGTACTTGCCTCAAGAAACACATTTGTTTTACCTCAGAGGAATTCTTCCCCAGTTCTCAAAGTGATAGTTCTTTTTTCTTCTTTATTACAATTTTGAAAGGATAATTGTGAAATAAAGCAAAAGCAAGCAAAATAAAACCTACAAGGAATAATGTTGAAAGGAAAAATATGCTATAATAAATTGTTTAAAAGTCCTGACTAATGCCTTACAATAACAGTGTTTTATCGAAGCTATTATAATCAAATTCTCTTGAAAATAGCTTTTATTCAGTGTGGTGTGTGTATTCATCAGTTTCTAAATTCTAAGGACAGAGGCCTATGATCCCAGTACCCTGAATGTCTGAGGCAGGAATATTGCAAATTCGAGCCTAAACCAGGCAATTTAGTGATTTGGTGAGATTCTGTCTCAAAATAAAAAAATCAAATTTTTGAAAATTTTTTAAACTCAGTGTAAAGGTCTAGAGTCAATCTAGTAACACACACACTCACACACATGCACACACACAAGCATACACACACAGTCACTTTCCTGATTGCCGAGACATACTAATCAACACCCACAACTTAAAAGAAGACAGATTTATTTTGGCCCACAGTTTATAGAGTTTCGGTTCATCGTCAGCTGGCTCCAAGGCAGAATGGCATGGAGACAGGGTCTGGCAGAAGAAAGCTGCTCTTGTCATGGTTTTCTCAGGTAGCCTGCTTCTAAACGTGGCTCCCTACTAAACATCACTGGGTTCTGGGTTGCTTGCCTCTCCCTCTGAAGTTAGACTCCAGGTTCTTTTCCTCTCAAAGAACTGGATGCACCAAGCGAAAAACAGAGACAAAGTTTATTGGTGAAAGTGAAGAGCTGGGGAGAAACTGGCTCTGTAGAGCAAAATTGGGCTGAGTAAAGAGAAAAAGAGAGTAAAAGCAAAAATAAAAGTACACTCTGCATCTGGGAAACATGGCGTGGGCTATGGTGGCAAGCCATGATAGCAAGCTCCTCATGGTTCGCCTCTCCTTTTATGCTGTCCAGATCTCAAGAAAACCAACGAAAACTTGTGTATCTGTGGTGGTGCCCGGATCCCACAGGCGAGGCTGACACCAGGTCTGGGCCATCTTGTGGATAACCTGCTTGAGTTCTCCAGAGAAGTCCACATGCAGGGTCTTGGGAACACTTTGCACGTGTGTCCAGGATCTTCCAATTTACAGGTCATGCCTGCTTTCCTAGCCAGCCCTGCCCTCATCTCCTATCTCAATGACAGTAGCAAGCACACAGTGTCAAGGTGCGGAAAACACTCTGTTTAGTAATCTTATGAGTAAGGCAGCTAGCTAGTGGAAGGGCCTGAGATAGAATGAGATGACCAACTATACCGAAAAACGTTAAAAAATACAGAACTAGGGCTTTAGACAAAGAATGAATTTCCTAAGCTGGTTGGAATGCAGCTCATTACCTACTAAGATCATAAAGGGAGATACAGCTACTTGCTACTAAAATCCTGAATTTCAAGCAAATTATAATGCAATTTAAGCAGCTCCTTCTGAGATACCAGTTCACTGTAAACACCATGTGAAAGAACTGCGTTGGAAAGCCTGAGTCCCAACTGCTCATTTTAAATCCACAGAGCTACCTGTGATAGATAACCATTAAACAGTTAAGCAATTCCTGTACCTCTCTTGCCTAAGTAATTCTAAATGGAAAGGCTACGTGGCCACCCCATCTGGGACTCCTTCTGGAAATCCAGAAGCTCCTTTCTCTTCCTCTTCCTCTTCTTTTCTTCCTCTTCCTCTTCTTCTTCCTCTTCTTCTTTCATTCTTTCTCTTCCTCCTCCTTCTTCTTCTTCTTCTTCTTTCCAATAAAACCTTCCTAACTCCCTTCTTAGGTTCAACTCCATTCTCCAGGGTTTGCAGAACTATAACCCCAGAACACATTGTAACAAAGGGAGGATCTGGGGAGGGAGATGCATGGTTCCAGGTCATGTCCACAGTAACCAGCTTCTCCCAACTTGAGTCCACCTCCTAACAGCAAGTCAGACATTTTACCTCATAATCCAGTAACCTTCTAAACACCTGAGGTTTGAGGGGCCATTTTAGATCTCAACAATAAAACACACACATGCACCAAACCCTAGCTGACAATCTAATAAAATGTGAGCACAATAGATAAAGAATATAAAGACTTTGGCTAACAAGCGAACAAGAGGAGCAGAAATTTCAGAAGTGCAGGCTTATTGCATAGTTACAACCCCTAAAGGTAGGTTGTACACCTCTGTGCATGTGTTGGAGAAGGGGCAGGATTGAGTTGAAAAGGTAGGGAAGATGAAGGTGAATGGTAAAGATGAGAATCTCTGAAAGAGCCTCTCAAATGACAAAATGTATCAATATAGTGCATTTGTTTCGTCTTCCACTAAAGCTCTGAATTGATCAATCTGCCAAGTAAATGAGCAAACTAAAACCCAGCAGTCTGTCCTACACAACTCCACAATGATCAAATGCACAACAGCTTGTAAAAGAACTAAAAAAAGGAAAGCCAGGCTGAAGCGAACCAACAACATATATTATATGCTGAGAAAGTGTCAATGAATATGGAAGTACTTTTTTGGAAAAAGAAATGAAAAGAAAAAAGACTTGACAGCTGCTCATAAGAAGGCTGAGAAGGAGGGGGAAGATGATAAGTAAAGCTGACTCAAAGAGCAAAGTTAAAATTTTGAAGTCTAGCAGGTAGTTATGCTATGCTTGAGGATAGCATACTCACATACTGCATAATTGACAATAACTCAAAGTTTGCAAACTTGTAGGTTAGAAGTGGGGTTTTAATCTTGCAGAGGCCTTTTTCTTCCACTAACCTCAAGTCTGGCTGCATCTATTTCACTTAAATACCCAGCTGCAACATGCAGCGCTTTTGTCATAGCTAGTTAATTGATCACATTTTTGTGGCTTGGGTCTTGTGATGAGAAGGTAGTACTTTGGATGAATTACCGCTTTGAAGTCTTGGTATTCAACGTGCCAATGAAATGAGGGTTTTACCGTACCTATTAGTGTCACATCCCTTTTCCTGACAAGCAGAGTCAACACTGGTTTGAATTTTAAAGATAGAAGAGAAGAAGCAGAGAAAGGAAGGGAGACATGAAGAAAGGAAAGGATTCTTTAAAGATCCTTGGCTAGGGGTTCCAAGGTCATTTGAATTTATATTGTGTTGTAATCTGAATGCTTGTGTCACCTTAAAATTCATACATTGAAAATCTCATTACCAATGTTAGAAGATGGGGCTTCGGGAGGCAGAGTTCTCATGAAAGGGATTAATGCCCTTCTGAAAGAGGGGCCTAAAGCTCTTTTTCCCCTTCCTCCAGGGAAGGACATAGTGGTAAAGTGCCACGTATGAAGCGGGAAGCTGACCTCAGCAGACACCACACCTGCTTGTCCCTTTGCATGAATTCCCTGCTGGCAGAACAGTGAGAAATAAATATCTGTTACATATAAGGCACTGGATCTATGGTATTTTGTTATAGCAGCGCAAACAGACTCAAACTGAGTGCCATAAGAAAAGCATCCAATTACAATAACTCATGTTTATATTACACATTTTTAAACATGAGAGGAAGAAATTTGAAGCCAACCATTTTTATGGATTTGACAGAACTAAAACATTTTTGCTGTTTTAAAAGACAGAATACAGGCAATCTGTGGCATGCAAAGGTTTCCAAAGAGAAATTTTTCCATGGCACATTTAGGAAAATAGCAAATTCAGAAAAATGTATTTTGAGCACCATTTTATCATCACTTCCCCTGCCCCTTTTTAGCTGAATATTTTGTTATGTTTGAGACTACTCTACTTCCCTAACTGAATCCTACAGAACAATTCTTTCTCCAGTGAAGACACCTTTACCTTTATTTCTAACAACGACAACAAAAGACCAATTCATTTGGAAAAATTCATAGTAAGCTGATGGAAGCCTTAAACTCAAATGAGTATTCTCTAATGAAAATCAATTGATGGTATATGGAACAAGGTTTTTGTTTGTTTGTGTGTGTGTTTGCTTGTTTGTTTTGGCAAGAAAGCATACAGAATCCACCTTGCCTTTTATTTCATAAACTTTTTCAATAATTACACACAATTCAACAACCATAACTATTCTGATGTTTCCAACTCTTGCTAAAACCTGGCAATTTATCACTCCAGTTTTAGTACGATGGTGTCTCCCTGACTGCATAGCACTCCTCCTCGTTTCTAGGTTTCTCTGTAACAATTCTTCCCTATATTTGAATTTACTATCATCTCTCAATTCCTCAGTCAGAGTACTGTTGAGGGCAGAGAGTAAATTATCAGTCTAACTCAGTTGGGAATTAAGGTTAGAAGGCCTTGTCACCATTTCCCCTCCGGTCAGGAGATCTGAGACAACCCTCAGTCACTCATATGCCCAGCCTGCCCACTCTTCCAAACCCACAGCATGCTGGCCTAATCCACACGAACAAGTTTCTTCCTCATTTTCTCCACACATTCTTTTCTGCTTTGACAAGAGGACACATGGAAGGATGGCTCTCCAGTTCTCTCTATCTGATCCTTTGCCTCTCTGTCAGGACACTTGACCCACTATGATAAACAAAGTAAATCTCCCACTTTTAAAACCCTTAATTTAACCACATCTGTAAATACAGATTGCTCCCAACTTATGATTAATTAGACTTAGGAACTTTTGACTGTATGACTGTGTGAAAGTCGTATACAGTCAGTAGGAACTGTAACTGGAATTTTTGTTGCCCACTCTATAAGAATAAGCAGTTGGATTCGGAATGCTTTCTTACCAAAACAAAGAAATTAAAACAAGCAAGCAAACAAACAAACAAAAAATCTTCCCACATATACTATCAATTGATTTTCATTAGAAAATACTCCACTGAGTTTAAGGCTTACGTCAGTCATTCACGCTTACCCTGATTTTTTCCAATTAAATTGTTCTTTGTGTGTTGTTAAAAGTAAATGTAAGAAATAAATTTCTGTTCCTGGAGTAGCAATAGTAGCCACAAGGTACTCTCTCCCTCTGGTGTAGGCAGAAGCAGTGAGCCACCACTCCCCGTCAGAGGCTAGGAGATCACAAGGTTGAAAAACTGGTCCTCCACAATGCACGTGATGCAAAGCTCTGATGTTCAGTAGGTTAGGTGTGGTAAATGCACTTTCAATTTATGATAATTTCAATTTAGTACAGGTTTCTCAAGACATGAATCCATCATAAGTCAAGGAACAATTGGATAAAATAACATATTTATAACTATCAGGGATGCAGATATGACATGTAGGAGTTCTTGGGGGAGATATTCAGTCTACCGCATTGGGAAAAAAAAAAGCATAATGACTCTCTTTCTGTGAAATGTATAAATTTTTAAACTCTAACCTAATGTTCTAATCCAAAACATACCAAAGTCTGGGCTCTAGAATCAGATTTTCTTAATGCCTCACTAGTCCTACTCCTGTGATTTTAGACAAGTTACTTAAGCACTGTAAACTCATTTTTCTCTCTTAAAAATAGGGGTGATATATCTACCACTTCTTATATTAGTTGAGAAGATGGGATGAGATTATATAAAGTTAAATTTGTACAGGTTTAGCACATAGAAAACTTTCAATAAATGTATGTTATTGTTGCTGTGGAATAGACCAATGACAGTTCAGGCTTTGGTGTACAACAAAGAAAAATTGCCAAGTGCACACCCAGTAGTAAGCAGCAAGCAGCTATGTTTATTAAAGACCACGGGAAGTTGTGCTTAGAGTAAGCCCATGCCAACAAAAGATAAGGCACAGGCTAAGAAAGGTGGCGGGCTAATGGAAAAGCCCTCCACACAGGTCAAGGCACACAAAAGTAACAACAGCAACAGAGCTATGAAGAGCATAGATAAATCAGGCTCTCAGGACTTGAAGGCTCTCAGGACTTAACATCCCTCCACTTAGATGTTTCCCATTGAATCTCCAGGTGTGGTTGATAAGAGTGACTGACAGGGGCTGTCATTTTAGGGGCTCTCAACATGCATCCTCACCCCAGCATTCACTCTGACCTTAACTGTATTCATGACATGTAGTACATATGTATGAACCTGTAATGAGGTGGGGGTAGGATACGGGTGAACAGAAGGTCAGGCTGGAAGATTCAACACACACGTGCTCTCACCTAGAGCATCAGAGATCTTCTGAGGTTTGGTTATCTTTGTTTTCTATCTTTCTTGAAATAATGGAAACGGGAATAATCATAGAGTACTGTTTAGAATTAAGTGCAGGGAAGGACTCACTCCATTGTTTCTATCTGTACTATTACTACTTGCTATATTTTCAGTGTGGATCCCAAAAAGTATATATTAGAAACATAATCCCCAATACAACAGTGTCAGCAGGTGGGTCCAATTGACAGGCCTTTTGGTCATGAAGTCTCCTCTCTCATGAATGGATTAATGCCAATTATAAAACATGAAACCAGGCAGTTTCTGTCCCTCGCTCTATCTTGTGCACATGTTCTCTTGTCCTATTGTCTTCTGCCGTGGGATGACTTGTGCCCTTTGTCCCTACACCTTTTTCTGTTATGCAAGAACAAACCAGACCAAGATAGAAACTTGGTTCTGGAAGTGGAGATGTTGCTTTTCCTGAACTTGTGGAAGCAAACTCAGAACTGAGTAATGCATAGAGGCTGGAAGAATTTGTACACACAGGCTATACAAATCCTGGACTGTCGTAAATGGAACCTTGAGGAAAATTCTGGTGAGGGCTCAGAAGACCAAGTGACAGAGCCTAAATCTCTCTAGAGATGATGTACGTTGGCATGGTCAGAATGTTGGCAGAAACATAGATGGAGTCCTATGGAAATGAAGAGCAACACACTAGAAACAGGAGTAAAGTGGTAACCTGCTATCCATTTGCAAAGAACTTGGTGGAATTGTGTCCATGTCCTAGAATTTTGTGAATGACAGAACTTAAGAGTGATGAACTAGGATATCTCCAGGATGTCTATTGAAGAAATATGTTAAGTACCCTAGTGTTAGAGGTTTCTTTTGTTTCCTTAGAGTAAAATGAAAGAAGAGAGAGATGATTTAAAGATGAAATTTATAATTAAAATACAGAGTGGAAAGATTTCAAAAACTACACCTAGCTAGGTAAAGAATAACAGAGCATGTTCCAGACAGAATGAAAAGGGGTGACCAGTGGCCACTTGCTAGAGATTAACATTAACATGCCCCATGGTCAAGAAAAAGTTTTTACTCACCAAGACAATGAGGAAATGACTGAAATTTCAGAGATTTTTGAGGCAAGCCAGCAAGATATCTGGAGACATGCTTTCTACACTGCATCATTCACTGCTCTACCCTTCCTCAAGGGTCTGCGTCCCACATGCCAACACAGTGCCCCTTGGCCACCATAGCTGTGCACTGAGCCAGCCTAGACACAGCTCAAGCTGCAGCGATGGAGGCACAAACCTTAGACCTCAGGGCCTCCATGTGGTGTGAATTCATCAAGCTTGCAGAATGCAAGAGCTCTAGAGGCATGGCTTCCTCCACCTAGATTTCAAAAGATGCTGTGGACAACCTCTGGCTGGAATTGCCTCAGAGAATCTTCCCAGAGGAGCCCCAGGAGTAGAGTTGCTTCCGACAGTCCAGTATAGAGCTACCACCATGAAACTCCAGCATGGACAAACCAAAAGCAAAGCGCTCCAACCTGTGAGAGCTGTGGAGTGGTCTGTGTCCAGCAGAGTGAAGAAAGATTCTACCAGAGCTTTAAAACTGAATTTTGTTTTCTGTTAGGATAAGTTACCTAGTAAAACTTGCCACTCTTGTTTTGCTTATTTCTGCCTTTTGGAATGGGAATGTCTATCTTATGTCTGTCTTACTATTGTATTTTTAAAGTAGATCATTTGTTTCGTTCACAGGTCACATATGGAGGGAATTAGGCTTGAACTGAATCATGCGTTGCATCTCTACCATATCTAATCTGGAAAATCTTTAGACCTTGGGGTTTGGAATTTATGCTGGAGTGAGTTAAGACATTGGGGTTGTTTAGAATACGATACATGTATTTTTTGTGTATGAGAAGGACTTTAATTTGGGGGGCCAGGGACAGTAGGCTATGGTTTGAATATGCCCCCTAGATAGAATGTGTTACAAAGAATCCAAGTGCAACAGTGTTGGGAGATTGGGCTTAATCGGAAGGTTAAAGTCATAAAGGCTCCACCCTCGTGAATGAATTAAGGGCAATTATGACGGGCTCAAGGCTAAGTTTTGTTCTCTTGTTCTATTTGGAATGTTTGTACCCTTGCCTTTCTGCCTTCTGCCATGAGATGGCTCAGCAAGAACATGCTTGCCAGATACAATTCCCTAAACACGAGACTCCTCGGCCTCCAGAACTGTTAAGGAAGAAGTTTCTTTACAAATCACCAAATCTCAGGTATCCTGTTATAACACTACAGAATAGACTAAGATACTATTTCAAACATTT